>JALJCO010012103.1:10000-46450 GCA_023101725.1 Atherinomorus stipes | reverse complement strand
CCACAGACTCCTCAAAGCTTACTTTGGTTTGCGTAATGAGGAAAATATAGATGAGACCAACACTTCAAAACAATTTTTCTCAATAACCTGCATCCTGCCACGAGCCGTCACTTAGGCATCATGGCAAATCCTTACAATGCTACAATCCGAGAGTTACGCACATGGGCTGATTTAGGTTTTCAGAAACACCTGCAAACTAAACACCGCAAACTTGACACTGTGCTGACTGCTGAGTCTTCTCCCACGGAGCTGGGAAACAGACCTCTGATGCAGCCACTTACAGACCTAAGCCAAAGTCCCGTCAGTCCAGTAAGAAACAATCTTACTCACAAGCTGAACATTATGGTTAAAGAGCCTTAATCTCAGAGTTAAGTCTCAGCCAAGCATTCACAGTCTGTACCTGAATGAAAATTGAACAATTTTCTCCAGGTTTAAACCAAACTTTAAGCTTTCAAAGCTAAGTTTACCATCCAGACTTCTACCACAGCTGACTTCACACACGTGATTTCAACAAGTGGGGGGAACAATGAGCTAAAATTTACTGTATGTAACAGCAGAAGTTCGATTTCACATTGAATGTGCTCACATCCAGTTGCAAATTTAAGCTCTATTTACACATGGACCCATGCATGACCTATTAGAGGATATTAATCATTATTATACTGTAGTGTAGTTAGAAAAGAACACTTCTTTTCCTTTCCTCTTTCTATGCTATGTTTTAATTCTTAATCACCTGAAGCAGTGTTTTGATTTTTCTTTTGTAGATTAAAACCTTTTAAAGTTTTTTTATAGTGCACATTTGTTTATCATTATTTTGATAACTCAGACTTTAACCTTTAGTCCTGAATAGATGTTTAACTCTTAAGTTACTTTAGGTGTACGAATAGTGCATGCATATCCTTTTTTCGATTTTATTTAGTTTTCTTATGATTTAGTGAATCCATTTCTTGATGACATCAGTCATATGGAAAAAGCAAATTGAACCTGCAAGAATCATCGCTGTTCCCTTTGGACCACTTCATCTGTGATTACGATCTCCTTCTTAACTGAACATCGTAATCAAGTGGGGGAATATGTAGTGATCTCAAGCCCAAAGGTCTCAGCAAAAGGATACACACATCTAACCAAATATACTTTGGAACACACACTGATTGATAAAGGCCACAGTTGGATGTAAACAGACATCCCAAGGAGGGATTTTGCTCAGAGAAGGACCTTCTCTGAGTAATCACTAATTTACGGTCCTGAGGGCAACTCAGGAGAGGACCTGCATTTTGGTAAAACAAACAGTCCAATTGGTGAACTTTGAACCCATCCTCCAAGCTTGAAGATACTCCTTCACAGTATTTACGACCTGCTATAAATTGGTTCCTTATAGCCAATTTTGTAATGTGTTCTTAACATCCAAGAACTGTTTTATATTATCAGGAAAGTAAGCTCATGTTAATCTCATGATGAAGACTTTTCTTTTGATATGCAACATGACATACTTTGGTGATTAGAAACTACATGTTTCTTCCCCAAATTCACATCACATGCATTCCAGGATTTGCTGCATAAAGGTGAAGAAAGAGACACTTTACCCAACTGCTGAAATCCACTTTTATGTTAGAAATGGACTTCCTCATATCAAATGATGTCTAACACATGTATTTTCTTTACAGGAATCTTAAGGCATCAAGATTAATCCTGTTTTATCTGTTTAGCTGATTTGTTTATTCAATGTCTTTCTTTATTCATATAATTCAGATCTTTGCTTTATTTTATTTTATTGTGTTCATTTTATTTCATCATGTCTGAATAATTGATCCATTTTACACATGCCTCATTTAGAATTCACAGATGCTTATAACCATTAAGCTGACTGATAGTCAAATGATCATTTGAGATGTGTCTGTCTATTGGAGGAAACCTGACTCTGTCAGCTTCCCATTGGCTGACAAGCTGCAAGCCACATTCCACTGCCAGGCAGAGCGCGAGGCTCTGAACTGTGAGAATCACAATTGAAGAATTGGAGAGATCTGATCTGATGAGAAGAAGAACGAACAAGGCAGAACTGAAGAAACTTGGAACAATGGGGAAAGAATGAGACGAAACCTGCTCTGAACTCAGCAGAGTTCAGAACCACGGATCACTCCGGGAGGAGTGATGGAGAGAAGAAGACTTTAACCCAAATCATCTTTACTATCAACCATCCCGTGACATCAGTCCTGAAGCTGCACGTCTCTGGGGAGACGGATGAGAGAGAGAGGACGAACCAGAACCACCACTGAGCTGACAGCCCGCAGAGAGCCGGACGAACTTCCAGGAGATCGGGAAGATCTTTGGGATCCATCCACCCGACAATCTTCTAAAGGATTTGAGGAACAGTCCAGCAGAACCAGGGCGTGAGTGAAGCACCTCAGTCAGACGGAACCTCTGAGGAGAATCCTGATCATTTGCTATGAAATATGATCTGATGTCACAAGAAGTTGGTGATAGTGAATTAATCCAGGCCTACGGTTTACCAGACCCAGTTTAACTTTGTTTAGTTGGATTAAGAAATCCTTCCTTCTTTTTCTTTGAACATTTATTAATTAACTGAAGTTTAATTAATTTATGTTTCATCTTCATACCATCTCACATTTCTTTCACAAGATAACTTTTGGTTGATCATCATGCTCACATATTTCTTGTATATATCTTGTACATACATTATCTCATGTAGTTTGTAGACTAGTTAATAAATACTCCGTATTATCTTAACTAGTCGTTTGTGGTTTTTCTGATGTATCATGAAAGGTCACTTCAAGCGAGAACTCATGAAAGCGTCCTGAGACTGATCACTTAATCAAATCAATCTAAGAGTTGATTTAAGACTTTAATGGTTTTCCTTGCTTCCATTACATATCAAATAAGTAAGGTGGTGCTCCGAGGCTGTATTAGTATTGATATTAATAGAAATATTAATATTAATATTAATATCATACAAAGTGACGCTATATATATTGTGGTTGCCCAAGCTAAATCACAACACTTTCCACATTTTCATGTCTCCACATATATCTGTGGCCTTCAGCATTAAAGCTGTAATTAATGTCGTATTCAGTCGCCTCCTCCGGTTGTGATCCATGTTTTTATCATTAGAGTCGGGAACGTTCGCGCAGTCCTACGTCACTTCCGGTCTGTTCCTGAGGGTGCTGTTTTCAGGTGGAGTGGCAGGAAAGCCCCGTCAGACTAGTATCTGCACATTTTTCATTGTCAATGTTCAGAGTGGACCTGATACACTACAAGTGCTTCTACGTATGTTTAAAATGAACATTGACCTTTAAGTGCAACTCGAGTCCCAAACTCGAGTCCCGATCTCTGACTGAAGGTTTCCTGCAGTGAATTACATGGATCCTATATATATAGTTATTTATCATCTGCATACAGACAGATTTTATGTCGGGGGCTGTAATGATGAATTTTATCTTTATTTTTTTTTTTTCTATATTTTTGCTATGAAGGGTTTGACTAAAGTGGCAAATTTGGAAACAGATAAATATAAGGTAAATTTTAGAAAAATATGGAAATAAAACCAGGGGTCCGTTGCACAAAGCAGGTTCAACAAACTCTGACTGTAACCCTGAACTCTGAGTTGATCTACTCGGAGATACGAAACTCTGAGTTTTCGGTCCCAGAACAGCTGATTTGAGTTGGTTAAATCATCTCAGGGAAGTTCAACCCCGGAGTTTTACACTTGCGCCACAATGATAAAAAGCCAGCATCAATGGAGCACCAATTCGACGAGTCACCATGGCAACGTAGACGCAAGGGCGGGGCTGCATTCACCATAGGATGGAACTAGAACTTCTAAAGCCTCATATGGCGAGTTTGAACTGCTGTTTAAATGTTGTCCTGTACAATCATAATGATGTTACCGGGTAGAACTGGTTAATGATAATGTGACAGGATCCTTTCAGTATGCTTGCAGGTAGATTTGTGCATAGATGCATGTTTGGTCGACTGGTTTGTGCACCTGCCTCCCACCGGGGAGGCTGATGTTTGAATCCAGTTCTGCACTTTCATCACAGCCTTTTCATTTATTTAACTTGGGTGCAATCCCGCGAGGAGAAGTGCTTTTGTCTGCAGCATTAAGATGAAATATAACCGTTGCATTTCTCAAATGCCCTGCATCTCCAATGAAAGAAAAAAAAGCTATTTGTGAAAAAAAAAATGCAGGGCAATAAACAATAACCTATCTGCTTTGAGGGGAAGAGTGTACGGCAACATAAAAAAGGCACAACTGGAATTAAACCCAGCTTTCCAAGTGACAGACATGCACCTTGACCATTTATCAGAGACAGAGATATCGACAAGGTTAAATAATCAGGCAACACCATCTCTTGGAAACGGAGTGACGGGACCTCTTATTGTCACATATGGATGGCGATATTATAAATCTACGGATGTATGTAGATAATTGGCTGTGATGTGAAATTGTAACGTCAGAAATGACAACTGTGGGGAAATGAGAGAACATCTATCCGTGGTCTGATAACGATCTCCGAATGTTTAACTCTCCACGCAGTCATGCTGCATCTTTATCCATGAAATCCTGATGGAAAGGACTCGTCTGTAACCTACAGACTCTGATTTATTTTTAACATGTTTTATCTGAGACGGCAGCAGCTAAAACTCACCGCTGAAAGAATGAATGAATGAGGAAATGAAACGGTGAGTGTGGCTAAAAGTGGGCGGAGACAGTGAGAAACTCAAGGTTTCCCACATTGACCGACCAGGTTAGTTTCAGAGAGTCTGTTACTATGGTAACTGACTGAGGGTTTAAGTTACCCCTCTTCGTGCAACAGGCTAGACTTACTCCTCTTTCCCTGGGTTGAGTTACCTTTGTGTTGCAGAAAACTCAGTTTCCCAAATTTCAGGGTCAAACAACTCAGTGTTTTCATTAAACCTGCTTCGTGCAACAGACCCCAGGACAGACAGCAGAACCCACTTTTATTATTGTCCACTGACAGTAAGACCCTCGTATTCAGAACAACACAAAAGTCAGATAAACCATCAGTAGTTGTTCTCTGTTCATAAAAAGAGAAAAAAACTGAATTATTTCCTCCTGATTGTTTTCAGTAAACGGTTTATTTTCCTGTGAGCTCATCAGCTGCAGACTTACAGGAAAGATAAAGAAAGCAGACTACTGTTCCAGTAAGATCTTCAGGTGTGGACGGATCACAGGTACAACTGGATAAAGGACACGCTCATATCTTCATAGATCATTTTTATTACAAGTAATTAAGATGATAAGGAGCTGGCCTGACTCCAGCTGCTTTCAGATGCTAAAATACTTTGACTTGTAAATGAATGAAGACATGAACGTTCAATTCATGAAGACAAAAGCTCCAAAATGAGGAGCTGGTCTCAGGTAAAACTGTGGTAGATCTTTTCTGTAACATTAATAAAACATTAGTTTTTAGTTGTATGTTGGTCTTTAATGTTGTCCAAATGTCCATAATGTTGGTCCAGAACCCTGGAAGGACATTTCTGTGCTTGTATTAATGTTATCCCGGCCTTTACATTGAGATTAATCTCTGGAAAACTAGCTAGCAGCATTCCAGTGAGGTTTCCTAAATGTTAGAAAAGTTCATGTTCTCACCGTCTACATCAGCCAGTTCAGTGATGAATGAACAGACAAATGTAGAAGTTCAATAAAGTTTCATTTAATACCAAATAAATTAATACATTATTTTGCATGTTTGTGTGGAAAAGAGACTTTAAACATGATTTAAGAGGAATTTCATCACATTTTAATTTGATCCCATAAACATTAAACTGGTCAACAATAAAACACGAATCACCTTCAGGAAAACACTGATCTTTATGTTTCCAGTCAAAGCTGATCAATAAAAGATAGAAAGATGCCGACAATATTACACTTTAGTGATAAATGTCCTTTCTTCTTAACCTTTCACTCAGTCACAGATTAACAGATTTTGTCATGTACAGTCGTCCTCAAAATCATTCATACCCTCCAATTAAAGAAAAGGCTGAATACACGATAGTAATTCAAATAACAAGAAACCAAAGAAACAAGTAATAAATTGAAATTTACAAAATTATAACTTGGAGAAAAAAATATTGCAACTAATTGTGACTGAAAATAATCATAAAAATAAACAAAGAAAACGGTCCAAGACACATTTAAGCATATTTCCCATGAAGAGTGGACCAACATACCTGTCATCAGATGTAGAAATCTTTTGAACATTAGAGAAAACACTTGATTGTCGTAACTGCATGAAAGTGTTGTTCAACAAAATTTTAGCTTTGGAGGCCCATCATGCTTGTTTAGTTGTTTTATTTTTTGATTGTTTGTTTTTTAATATTTCTGTTGAAACATAATTCAAAATCAAAGTCATGATTTTCATAGAATTTTTATTTATTATTAATTTTGACCATTTCAAATTATTTCACTGATGGCTAATTTTTTTTCTTCTTTATTTGGAAAGTATGAATAATTTTGAGGACGACTGAAATTCTTTCCCCTTTTCCCAAGTGACCAGAACATTTATCGCATTTATTATCAGAGCGCTTTTATTTCTGCTTCCTTTAAGGATGAAAACTTCACTCAAAGCCAGATGATAAAGAAACATGATGTGACAAAAAAGTCAGAATTCTGTGATTAAAGTCAGAATTATGACTCCTTTTCCCCTCTGAACTATGCCGATTGTTCAAAAATTTAAAAAACAAAGAAAGGAAAAAACTCCATTAAAAAATTGTTCTGAAAAACTTCTGAATTCTTACTTTTTTTCAGATTTTTTTTTTCCTAAGTCTTACTTATATTCCGTCGTAGATCTTCAACAACATCACTAGGACAATAAACACAGGATAATTAAATACACATGAATCTATCATCTGCTCCCTGGTTAATGACCACATAAACATTAAACTCGACAATAAAATGTGAATTACCTTCAGGAAAAGTCTGGACTGGTCTGTTGTCTTACTGGAGTTAACGTTTCCAGTCACAGCTGATAAATAAAAGATAAAAAGATAGAAAAACTTCCTGAGAAACGAGGGAGGACACACCTCCTTCTCTGAACTCTCCACCCTACATGAAGCTGAGCCATGGTGGAGCTTCTCCACCCTATATATCCACCAGGACAGTCTCCTGTCTTCACTGCATCACTCAGCTGGAAACTGAACTCATTCACCTTTTTCATCAGCATCATCATCACCAGGATGAAGACTCTGCTGCTCCTCTCCGTTCTACTGTGTGCTGCGTTTGCAGGTGAGTTTCAGATGAAGCGTCCATGTGTTGATGAGTTCATCATCCAGCCTGTAAGAACAGACAGAAGAACTGATCCACTCTTCCTGCTGTGTTTTTCTCTGCAGCTCCAGCTGAAGAAGAGCAGAAAGCTTTAGGTGAGTTTTCTTCATGTTTGTCTGGACAGAAAACCTCAGTCAGACTGGAAGACGTGCATGTGTCTGACACCAGTATCCATGTGGTTTGTCCTCAGAAACAGTGGTGGAGCTCCCTCAGGAAGACTCGGCTCTGGAAGCTGGTAGGTCTCATCTCTAGATTTCTACTGTCAGACCCAAACATGGACGCTCATATGATGACAGGAGCTCACTAAAAACTAGAGAATCTGATGGAAACATCTGTCCAGAATCTGCCACAGCTGTTTATGCAGCTTCATCCTGCAAAGAGCTTTTATATTCATGACTTTCATTTTCAGTTTGTATAAGACATATAAATTGGTGTTGTTGGGAAGTCTAATCCAGATTCATTTGATCTGGTTTGTCCTCAGAAACATTGGTGGAGCTCCCTCAGGAAGACTCGGCTCTGGAAGCTGGTAGGTCTCATCTCTAGATTTCTCTCTTTCCATTTAAACTGCAGCTACTTCAGACACTGGAAATGCTTCCATGTTGTAGGTTAGCGCAGCTTGAAATGTCTCATCTAGTTGGCAAAGTTTATTTTTAGACCACATTTCATGTGCAGGACAGTTCAAGGTGCTTTACATAAAACATTTAAAGCATTACAGCGAGAAGAAGGAAAGAAACTCTAAAAGAAATAAAAGAAATCCATAAAATCCTGCAAAAGGCAGCCACAAATAAACATTTTCAACTTTTTAAACTGAGAGTTTGAACAGACCTGAAGTTTTCTGGGAGTTTGTTCCACATGTGAGGATCATAAAAACTAAATGCTGCCTCTCCAGGTTCAGTCCTGACTGGAGAATAAATAAATAAATAAACTTGATCCAGTTGACCTGATGGATCCTGATTGTGTTTTGGCTCTAAACCATTCAGTTCTTTGTAAACTAACAACAGGATATAGAAGTCTTTCTAAGTCCTGCTGAGACATCAGTCCTTTAATCCTGGATCAGTTCTTTAAATGATTACAGGCAGACCTCACCACTGCCTTCATGTAACCTCAAAAATTCAGGTCTGAGTCCAGGACGAGTCCCAGATCTCTGACTCAGTCTTTAGTCTTTGATGTGGCTGTTTGAGCTGAGAACTGACTTTAATCTTTCCTCTTGGGCCTCAAATACTATTATAGTTTTGTCTTCATTTAACTACAGAAAGCTCTGGAACACCCAATCTTTACATTGATCTATACGTTTGATCAGTGTCTGTGTTGGACTGCAGTGTCTTGGTGAGATGGTTGTGTACATTTGTGTCATCAGGTTGTTTTGGTAACATTGTTGTTTTCATTAATTTGAGTGAGTGTGATCATGTAGATGTTGAACAGCAGTGGCCCCGAGATGGAGCCTTGGGGAACTCCACATGTTATTCTGCTTCACTCAGATTTATAATTTCCTTAAGACACAAAGTCGTCCTGATCTTTTAGATGGGAATCAAACCAACTGATATGCAGGACATGTCTGGTTGTCCAGCATCCAGCAGTGCAGTGGGATGATGTCACTTACTCTGTCTGTTTCTCTGTGATTGTACAGCCCAGCCTGAAGCAGAGAGCCAAGCAGTTCCTGAAAGTACGTGACTTTTATTCCAACCTTTTTTTGTTCCTTCATGAATGAAGTTGTTGTATCTCAGAATAAAAATCTCCTTCAAACTCATCTCTCTATGCACGCTAGCATTAATGTCCATGTGGAAATGTGTGTTAGGTGAGAGTCCTCAGCTGAAATCTAGTCTGTCTCCTGTCCTCTGTCCCTGCAGCCAAGTTTAACTTCTGTCCGAGCTACTGGCAACCACATGAAAATCTCTGCTTCAAGTTCATCAACATCCCCAAGAACTGGTACCAAGCTGAGGTGATGCAGCTGCTGATGTTGGAGTCTTAGAAATGAAAATGCATGGAAGCAGCTGAAAGACAGAAATGATACGTCCCTCTGTCCCTTCTCTGTCCAACAGGAGTACTGCAATAATCTGGGAGGCCACCTGGCCTCAGTCACCAACAGCATCCAGTACAACTTCCTCCAGAGTATGGCTCTGAACTACAATCAGAACGTTGCGTGGCTTGGAGGCTTCTACCTGCAGGTCAGCATCAGGATGATCCCACATCAGTCAGTCCAGATAGGAGAGCACATTTAGAGACTCAGAAACATTTCCTCATGTGGACGCTCTTTGTCTCTCAGGACCGCTGGATGTGGATTGATCGTAAGGGTTTCCACTACAGCAACTGGTACTCTCAGGCCACCTCCAGCAGCTACCCCTGCATGTATTTACGCTCTGCCTGTAAGTCACATCAGTATGTGAACAGCTGCTAATGCTGAGCATCCTTTTCTCACAGAGATTAGAAACTGGATTGAACACAATCTGTCATGTTGATGGAAATGATGATTCATAAGCTGATGATGAAGCAAAGGACAAAGAGCTGTTCTGCAGGGGACGTTATAACCAAGCTTTTCTTCATGTGAAACTTGACTTCTGTTTCTCTGCTTGTCATTTCAGACGGCTGGGGTAACACTCGTTGTACCAATAGTTACGCCTTCATTTGTGTCAAGAACCCATTCGGCTGTTAACGTGGAGGCTGAATATCTGCAGCTTTGGGATGGAGCAGCTGACATTTCTGTTTCTGTGTACATGTATTTAGTCTTTATATGTTTAAGAGAATAAAATGTTTTATTATTCAGACTCATTTGTGATTGTTCTTCATAAAACTTTGTGATCATCTTTTAATTAATTCATCAAAATCGTTTGAATGCTTTTTCAAACTAAAAGAAACCAAAATGCTGTCGCTAAGCTAGTTGCTAATCCAACAGTCTACAGTACATGCTAATATTACACTTTCACACAGTGACTAACCTGTCCAGGTGTGTTTAAGGTGGATACGGTGAATCACAGACATTGCAACTTCATGCTGATATACAGTATTTGTCACTGTTATTAAGTTTTTAATATCAAAACTTACAGCGATGCAGCATCACACTGTTCCATGGCACTGCTGTTATTTTGATGTGTGACGTTGTCAGTGTTGTCTGGGGAAATGACAGCAGTCAGACACAGACAGGAGATCAGACAGAAAGTTCAAAAATTGTTCACAAGTCAAATGAGTCTCAAACTGTGAGTCCGAGTCGAGTCTAAAGTCTCTGGGAAGGTGACTTAAAGTGCATCTTTCATGTTCTTTATAACGGCAGAAAATCACTCTGAAGGCATAATTTTTCTCTTCAGTTGGAAAAAAAAAAAGGTTTAAAAAGGGAAGGGGAGGGAATCAAACTCTCCTCCACAAACACGGTTTTGGAATCATGTGACCTCTGACATCAGAGTATGTGAAGTCAGGTGAATTCCACAGCTGACCAACACTAAACAATAACCGATAAAAGGTGAGAGAACAGCTGATTAAAGACTAGACATCATCTTTCCTAACCTCACCTCTGCAGCTGAGGCTTAACTCTCCTGGCCATCACCTTCTTTATCGCCACCAGAGACGTCCTCTTCACCTTGGATTGACTCGGCCACAGCAGGGTCCTGGAAACATTAGCTTAGCTTTAGCTTAGCTTTAGCCGGCGCAGCTGCTGGAGCTTCTGCATGTGTCAGTGTTTGTTTCTCGCTGTTCCTCTCAACATCAACAGAGGCAGGACTCACAAACGCCCGTACACATGATCCAAGGTAAAAATGCTTTGCGCTGGCTATCCCATTGTTTTCCTACGGAGAGAGCGGTGGCGCCCGAGTCACGAACCGTGGAGAGATGACTCACGCTGCCTGCAGGACTGCTGCTGCATCACAGCAGGACACTGTGTTTTCTCTGTTGCCTTTCAGCACAAAATCCGGGGAAAAGCGAGGATTTCTGATGGCAGAGTAACTACGTACTGGAAGGAAACTCTCGTCCCTCCAGACTGAGCTCATGTTCGGCTTCCAGGACGTCTTCTCTTCCTCTCAGGATGATTCATGTCGGTTCCTCGGTCACTTTCAGCGCCTCGCACTGACTTTTCTCCACATTTTTCTCTGAAAATCTGTATAAGCGTATTATAAGAGCCATGAGACAGTGTTGCTGTTAGCAGAGACATGTGGACAGAGTCAAAGGGAAAATGTCCTGCTGCTGTGTTTTGTTGAGGTGTAACAGAGCCGGTTGTTGGTGGAAGTAAACACACGCATTCACTGTTTGGCGGACATTCATGCCCCAGATGATCCGCTGGAGCGGAGTCCATCTCCTCTAAATGGAGATTCATCAGCAGCTGTCGCTTAAACACACTTAAAACCTGAACAAATACATAATGAGGGTTGCTAAAATAAAATAAAATTAATCAGATAAACAGGAACAGATTTCTTTAACGGCCTAAAGACCGAAGACCTTTAAAAGGTCTAAATGTGACACCAAGCAACTTGTACACGATTTGAAAATGAAAACTAATCGAGAGGTGAAAGAATTTTATTTTTCAATGTTACTTTCCACATTTTCATGTCTCCACATATATCTGCGGCCTTCAGCATTAAAGCAGTGATTAGCTGTCGTATCCAGAGTGGCCTGCTCTGGTTGTGATCCATGTTTTTATCAATAGAGTCGGGAGCGTTCGCGCAGTCCTACGTCACTTCCGGTCTGTTGCTGAGGGTGCTGTTTTCAGGTGGAGTGGCAGGAAAGCCCCGTCAGACTAGTATCTGCACATTTTTCATTGTCAATGTTCAGAGTGGACCTGATACACTACAAGTGCTTCTACGTATGTTTAAAATGAACGTTGACCTTTAAGTGCAACTCGAGTCCCAAACTTGAGTCCTGATCTCTGACTGAAGGTTTCCTGCAGTGAATTACATGGATCCTATATATATAGTTATTTATCATCTGCATACAGACAGATTTTATGTTGGGGGCTGTGATGAAGAATTTTATCTTTATTTATGTTTTTTTCATATTTTTGCTATCAAGGGTTTGACTAAAGTGGCAAATTTGGAAACAGATAAATATAAGGTAAACTTCAGAAAAATATGGAAATAAAACCAGGGGTCCGTTGCACAAAGCAGGTTCAACAAACTCTGAGTGTAACCCTGAACTCTGAGTTGATCTACTCGGAGATACAAAACTCTTAGTTTTCGGTCCCAGAACAGCTGATTTGAGTTGGTTTAATCATCTCAGGGTGGTTCAACCCGGAGTTTTACACTTGCGCCACCATGATAAAAAGCCAGCATCAATGGAGCACCGATTCGACGAGTCACCATGGCAACGTAGACGCGAGGGCGGGGCTGCACTCACCATAGGATGGAACTATAACTTCTAAAGCCTCATATGGCGAGTTTGAACTGCTGTTTAAATGCTGTCCTGTACAATCATAATGATGTTACCGGGTAGAACTGGTTAATGATAATGTGACAGGATCCTTTCAGTATGCTTGCAGGTAGATTTGTGCATAGATGCATGTTTGGTCGACTGGTTTGTGCACCTGCCTCCCACGTGGGAGGCTGATGTTTGAATCCAGTTCTGCACTTTCATCACAGCCTTTTCATTTATTTAACTTGGGTGCAATCCCGCGAGGAGAAGTGCTTTTGTCTGCAGCATTAAGATGAAATATAACCGTTGCATTTCTCAAATGCCCTGCATCTCCAATGAAAGAAAAAAAGCTATTTGTGAAAAAAATGCAGGGCAATAAACAATAACCTATCTGCTTTGAGGGAAAAGTGTACGGCAACATAAAAAAGGCACAACTGGAATTGAACCCAGCTTTCCAAGTGACAGACATGCACCTTGACCATTTATCAGAGACAGAGATATCGACAAGGTTAAATAATCAGGCAACACCATCTCTTGGAAACAGAGTGACGGGACCTCCAATCGTCACATTTGGATGGCGATATTATAAATCTACGGACGGACCAGCTTGTGTATGTAGATAAGTGGCTGTGATGTGAAACTGTAACGTCAGAAATGACAACTGTCGGGAAATGAGAGAACATCTGTCCGTGGTCTGATAACGATCTCCGAATGTTTAACTCTCCACGCAGTCATGCTGCATCTTTATCCATGAAATCCTGATGGAAAGGACTCGTCTGTAACCTACAGACTCTGATTTATTTTTAACATGTTTTATCTGAGACGGCAGCAACCAAAACTCACCGCTGAAAGAATGAATGAATGAGGAAACGAAACGGTGAGTGTGGCTAAAAGTGGGCGGAGACAGTGAGAAACTCAAGGTTTCCCACATTGACCGACCAGGTTAGTTTCAGAGAGTCTGTTACTATGGTAACTGACTGAGGGTTTAAGTTACCCCTCTTCGTGCAACAGGCTAGACTTACTCCTCTTTCCCTGGGTTGAGTTACCTTTGTGTTGCAGAAAACTCAGTTTCCCAAATTTCAGGGTTAAACAACTCAGTGTTTTCATTAAACCTGCTTCGTGCAACAGACCCCAGGACAGACAGTTGAACCCACTTTTATTATTGTCCACTGACAGTAAGACCCTCGTATTCAGAACAACACAAAAGTCAGACAACCATCAGTAGTTGTTCTCTGTTCATAAAAAGAGAAAAAAAACTGAATTATTTCCTCCTGATTGTTTTCAGTAAACGGTTTATTTTCCTGTGAGCTCATCAGCTGCAGACTTACAGGAAAGATAAAGAAAGCAGACTACTGTTCCAGTAAGATCTTCAGGTGTGGACGGATCACAGGTACAACTGGATAAAGGACACGCTCATATCTTCAAAGATCATTTTTATTACAAGTAATGAAGATGATAAGGAGCTGGCCTGACTCCAGCTGCTTTCAGATGCTAACATATTTAACTTGTAAATGAATGAAGACATGAACGTTCAATTCATGAAGACAAAAGCTCCAAAATGAGGAGCTGGTCTCAGGTAAAACTGTGGTAGATCTTTTCTGTAACATTGATAAAACATTAGTCTTTAGTTGTATGTTGGTCTTTAATGTTGTCCAAATGTCCATAATGTAGGTCCAGAACCCTGGAAGGACATTTCTGTGCTTGTATTAATGTTATCCCGGCCTTTACATTGAGATTAATCTTTGGAAAACTAGCTAGCAGCATTCCAGTTAGGTTTCCTAAATGTTAGAAAAGTTCATGTTCTCACCGTCTACATCAGCCAGTTCAGTGATGAATGAACAGACAAATGTAGAAGTTCAATAAAGTTTCATTTAATACCAAATAAATTAATACATTATTTTGCATGTTTGTGTGGAAAAGAGACTTTAAATATGATTTAAGAGGAATTTCATCACATTTTAATCTGATCCCATAAGCATTAAACTGGTCAACAATAAAACACGAATCACCTTCAGGAAAACACTGATCTTTCTGTTTCCAGTCAAAGCTGATCAATAAAAGATAGAAAGATGCCGACAATATTACACTTCAGTGATAAATGTCTTTTCTTCTTAACCTTTCACTCAGTCACAGATTAACAGATTTTGTCATGTACAGTCGTCCTCAAAATCATTCATACCCTCCAATTAAAGAAAAGGCTGAATACACGATAGTAATTCAAATAACAAGAAACCAAAGAAACAAGTAATAAATTGAAATTTACAAAATTATAACTTAGAGAAAAAAAAATATTGCAACTAATTGTGATTGAAAATAATCATAAAAATAAACAAAGAAAACGGTCCAAGACACATTTAAGCATATTTCCCATGAAAAGTGAACCAAAATACCTGTCAACAGGTGTAGTAATATTTTTGAACATTAGAGAAAACACTTGATTGTCGTAACTGCATGAAAGTGTTGTTCATCAAAATTTTAGCTTCGGAGCCCCATCATGCTTGTTTAGTTGTTTTATTTTTTGATTGTTTGTTTTTTAATATTTCTGTTGAAACATAATTCAAAATCAAAGTCATGATTTATATAGAATTTTTATTTATTATTAATTTTGACCATTTCAAATTATTTCACTGATGGCTAATTTTTTTTCTTCTTTAATTGGACAATATGAATAATTTTGAGGACGACTGAAATTCTTTCCCCTTTTCCCAAGTGACCAGAACATTTATCGCATTTATTATCAGAGCGCTTTTATTTCTGCTTCCTTTAAGGATGAAAACTTCACTCAAAGCCAGATGATAAAGAAACATGATGTGACAAAAAAGTCAGAATTCTGTGATTAAAGTCAGAATTATGACTGCTTTTCCCCTCTGAACTATGCCTTTTGTTCAAAAATTGAAAAAAAAAAAGAAAGGAAAAAAAAAACTCCATTAAAAAATTGTTCTGAAAAACTTCTGAATTCCTACTTTTTTTCAGATTTTTTTTCTTAAGTCTTAATTATATTCCGTCATAGATCTTCAACAACATCACTAGGACAATAAACACAGGATAATTAAATACACATGAATCTATCATCTGCTCCCTGGTTAATGACCACATAAACATTAAACTCGACAATAAAAGGTGAATTACCTTCAGGAAAAGTCTGGACTGGTCTGTTGTCTTACTGGAGTTAATGTTTCCAGTCACAGCTGATAAATAAAAGATAAAAAGATAGAAAAACTTCCTGAGAAACGAGGGAGGACACACCTCCTTCTCTGAACTCTCCACCCTACATGAAGCTGAGCCATGGTGGAGCTTCTCCAGCCTATATATCCACCAGGACAGTCTCCTGTCTTCACTGCATCACTCAGCTGGAAACTGAACTCATTCCCCTTTTTCATCAGCATCATCATCACCAGGATGAAGACTCTGCTGCTCCTCTCCGTTCTACTTTGTGCTGCGTTTGCAGGTGAGTTTCAGATGAAGCATCCATGTGTTGATGAGTTCATCATCCAGCCTGTAAGAACAGACAGAAGAACTGATCCACTCTTCCTGCTGTGTTTTTCTCTGCAGCTCCAGCTGAAGAAGAGCAGAAAGCTTTAGGTGAGTTTTCTTCATGTTTGTCTGGACAGAAAACCTCAGTCAGACTGGAAGACCTGCATGTGTCTGACACCAGTATCCATGTGGTTTGTCCTCAGAAACAGTGGTGGAGCTCCCTCAGGAAGACTCGGCTCTGGAAGCTGGTAGGTCTCATCTCTAGATTTCTACTGTCAGACCCAAACATGGACGCTCATATGATGACAGGAGCTCACTAAAAACTAGAGAATCTGATGGAAACATCTGTCCAGAATCTGCCACAGCTGTTTATGCAGCTTCATCCTGCAAAGAGCTTTTATATTCATGACTTTCATGAAGCTTTTAGCTTCAACTTGTCTGCAGTTTTTTATGAGACGTATAAATTCTCCTGTCTAACGTTGGCAGCTTTTATTGGTGTTGTTTGGAAGTGTCTGATCCAAATTCATTTGATCTGGTTTGTCCTCAGAAACAGTGGTGGAGCTCCCTCAGGAGGACACGGCTCTGGAAGCTGGTAGGTCTCATCTCTAGATTTCTCTCTTTCCATTTAAACTGCAGCTACTTCAGAGACTGGAAATGCTTCCATGTTGTAGGTTAGTGCAGCGTGAAATGTCTCATCTAGTTGGCAAAGTTTATTTTTAGACCACATTTCATGTGCAGGACAGTTCAAGGTGCTTTACATAAAACATTTAAAGCATTACAGCAAGAAGAGGGAAAGAAACTTTAAAAGAAATCCATAAAAATTAGCAAATGGAAGCTACAAATAAACGTTTTAAATTTTTTAACTGAGAGTTTGAACATACCTGCAGTTTTCTGGGAGTTTGTTCCACATGTGAGGATCATAAAAACTAAACGCTGCCTCTCCAGGTTCAGTTCTGACTGGAACAAAATGTAGACTTGATCCAGTTGACCTGATGGATCCTGAATGTGTTTTGGCTCTAAACCATTCAGTTCTTTGTAAACTAACAACAGGATTTAGAAGTCAGTGTAAAGATCTGAGGACTGGAGTTCTGTGATCCACATTCTTGGTCGTAGTGAGGACTGGATCAGCAGTGTTCTGGACTAACTGCAGCTGTCTGGTGGACTTTCTAGGCAGACCTGTCAGGACAGGGTTCAGATGGTCTAGTCTACTAAAGATAAATACATAGACAAGTGTTTCTAAGTCCTGCTGAGACATCAGTCCTTTAATCCTGGATCCGTTCATTAAACGATAACAGGCTCACCTCCCAACTGCCTTCATGCAACCTTGAAAATTCAGGTTTAAGGCGAGGACTGGTCCCAGATCTCTGACTCAGTTGTTAGTCTTTGATCACATCGATATTGTGAAACCTCATGAGATTTCGTAACAAAATGATGAAATCTTGCCAGATTTAATTTGTAAAATAGATAGATAACGCATTTCTAAATATAGATATGACAGCAGCATATGATTCTCACATCCCTAGTCATCAGATGGTTTTAGTAACACTGTAGTGTTCATTCATTTGAGCGAGTGTCAGCATGTAAATGTTGAACAGCAGTGGCCCTGAGATGGAGCCTTGGGGAACTCCACATGTTATTCTGCTTCACTCAGATTTATAATTTTCTGCAGACACAAAGTCGTCCTGATCTTTCAGATGGGACTCAAACCAGTTCATATGCAGGACATGTCTGGTTGTCCAGCATCCATCAGTGCAGTGGGATGATGTCACTGATTCTGTCTGTTTCTCTGTGATCGTACAGCCCAGCCTGAAGCCGAGAGCCAAGCAGTTCCTGAGAGTATGTGACTTTTATTCCAACCTTTTTTTTGTTACTTCATGAATGAAGTTGTTGTATCTCAGGATCAAATCTCCTTCAAACTCATCTCTCTTTGCACGCTAGCATGAATGTCCATGTGGAAATGTGTGTTAGGTGAGAGTCCTTAGCTGAAATCTAGTCTGTCTCCTGTCCTCTGTCCCTGCAGCCAAGTTTAATTTCTGTCCGAGCTACTGGCAACCACATGAAAATCTCTGCTTCAAGTTCATCAACATCCCCAAGAACTGGTACCAAGCTGAGGAGATGCAGCTGCTGATGTTGGAGACTTAGAAATGAAAATGCATGGAAGCAGCTGAAAGACAGAAATGATACGTCCCTCTGTCCCTTCTCTGTCCAACAGGAGTACTGCAATAATCTGGGAGGCCACCTGGCCTCAGTCACCAACAGCATCCAGTACAACTTCCTCCAGAGTATGGCTCTGAACTACAATCAGAACGTTGGGTGGCTTGGAGGCTTCTACCTGCAGGTCAGCATCAGGATGATCCCACATCAGTCAGTCCAGATAGGAGAGCACATTTAGAGACTCAGAAACATTTCCTCATGTGGACGCTCTTTGTCTCTCAGGACCGCTGGATGTGGATTGATCGTAAGGGTTTCCACTACAGCAACTGGTACTCTCAGGCCACCTCCAGCAGCTACCCCTGCATGTATTTACGCTCTGCCTGTAAGTCACATCAGTATGTGAACAGCTGCTAATGCTGAGCATCCTTTTCTCACAGAGATTAGAAACTGGATTGAACACAATCTGTCATGTTGATGGAAATGATGATTCATAAGCTGATGATGAAGCAAAGGACAAAGAGCTGTTCTGCAGGGGACGTTATAACCAAGCTTTTCTTCATGTGAAACTTGACTTCTGTTTCTCTGCTTGTCATTTCAGACGGCTGGGGTAACACTCGTTGTACCAATAGTTACGCCTTCATTTGTGTCAAGAACCCATTCGGCTGTTAACGTGGAGGCTGAATATCTGCAGCTTTGGGATGGAGCAGCTGACATTTCTCTTTCTGTGTACATGTATTTAGTCTTTATATGTTTAAGAGAATAAAATGTTGTATTATTCAGAGACTCAGTTGTGATGGTTCTTTATAAAACCTTGGGATTATCTTTTAATCAATTCATCAAAACTATTTTTATGCTTTTTCAAACCAAAAGAAATCAAAACGTTGTTCAAAGGAAAAAGAAAACAGAACATAAAAATCATCAATGATGATATGATAATATAATAAAAACAGTCAGAAGCAATAGTAAAATAAACAATAAAGGGTCAGAAGACAAATACTAGCTTACTGATGGTATCTCTGGAGCTAAAGGGACTTGAGGCAAGATTAAGAAACGAAACTCGCGACTGCTGCAACTGGTGCTTCAGGTAACTGCAGCCATGAGCCAAGCCGTCACGGGAGCGTGCACAAACTGAAGCTAAAATGTTTTTTACTATGCTTTTTCTTCGTAGTTCCACTTTTTAGTGTCTTTCAGTTGATCTGGATCGTTTGCTGATGGCAGAAGAATCCATAACTATCGCTGACAGTGTTTGAATTTACTGCAACCGTCTTCTTCCTGTATCAAAAGCATCATTTGCTGTCACGTCCGCGGGGCAGCGCGGGAAATTCGGACACAGAATTGCAGCGCATTTTGCAGCACACAGCCTGTTCAAAGCATCGGAGAGAGACGTGGGTGGAAACGTTATTTTGGGTATTTAGCGCTTCATCAACCATTAGTATTAAAAAAAATGGACATGCATGCTTGTTTGTTTTTTTAATTCCTGCCTCTAGTCCCTGTAAAAGCCAGTTTGAAAAGCAGGGACATGCTCAAGGCAGGGCTCAGGTTGCCCAGACAACTGTCAATTTGCCCTGCTCTACAAAAATTGCCCCCAACGGACAAAACATGATTAAAGAATCGCAGTATCAAACACCCATTTACAGTACCACAACTATATTTTCCTTAAAAGAACCGCTGATGTATATTCCTTTACATTATCACTGCGTTTGAGGGAGATAATAATATGGAAGTATTTATGTATACATGATTATCTCTGTTATTCCCAACCTACAACAGTGCTGTTGGTGTTAATAACTGTGCTGGTGTGTCCAAGTAATCTCTAGAAGAGTGTAATTTGCACTGACTTGATTTGTGCATTGTGTAAAAGACAGATGTGGAGGGACTCGTGGGATTAAATAAACATTTAACTCGTGCTGCAAAGCAGAATGGCGCATATGTAAATAAGCTAGTTTTATCTTGTTAGCTCGCAACTTAGCCGCAAAGATTAATTTACACCTCAGCGTTCAAAAAATATCTGAAAATATCTGGGGTTTACATGAAATAGTCACAGAAAATGTCACAAACCTTTTATTGAGATAGATACATTTCCATTACAGACTTTCCGTTGGAACCAGTTAGATCACAAAATAATATTATCATCTATAGACCGGACAAGAGTTTGGAGAAATGTATGTTATTCCTCACTAAATTTAAATAATAAAATTACCAATCTGAACTTCATTTATCGTACTTTCTTAACACCAAGGCAACGTTTTATGATTAAATTAACTACTACTCCAAATTGTAATTTGTGTGATTTGAAACAAACTGGAACCTTCCTACATTTAATGTGGGAATGGCCATTACAGTGAGCGGCGCATAGAGCGGTGTACGTGAGGGACAGAGACGCAACATAAAGGCATCGATTTGTTGTTTCTATAAGTTGCGAATTGCCAATTCCTGCCGTTCAGTGCGAATAGCAGGGGTTGGTCAGAGTTTTTACAGAACTGTAGCTCTCACTGAGGTCTGGCGTTTTTCTTTTCTTTTTATGAAGGTGGAGTTGAGAAAATGGGCTTGAGCGTAGTGTTTTCATTGGTGAGCTGCAAACTGAAAGAAATGATTCTGTCTGTTGTTAAAGTTCCTCAAATCTCTCATGTAGCTTTTACTTAAATAAAATATGTTAACAAGATGTACATTATTATTTTATGTACTTTCACCTTAAAACCTTACAAATCAGTATTTACCTAATTAATTCATGTTGAGGTAACATGAAGGAATCAAGTTCAAATGATTGGCAGAATTGGCAGAAGATTACAGTGCTTTCTCAACATAAAACAATTGAGTTGTTTAAACTAAATATCCTTAGTTTAGTTTAACAAAATGTATTAGGGTTAATCAAACTTATTTTCCAAGGCAGGGTGCCCAAATGTTTTGCCTCTAAAATCTATGTGAAATGTGCTGCCGAGCCACTGGCCAAATAGACTTTAAGGCTGAAACTTAATTCAGTGTGAAGAGAAGTTGTTTTAATTATCTAATTATATATCATCATTAATTATATATAAACAAATGCATTATTTTCCTTCAGTGCAAATAAAAAATATGGCAAATTGACAATCAAATCACAGTGAGAAGGACAGCAGACAATTACTGCAGCCACCACCAACAACAACAAGGTACCTCTAATCTGGACTTATATTAGTAAATATTTATATCAATAATACATATACAAATAAGGGAAATATTGACTGTGCAATGAAAATAGAAAACATCAATATGAAATGAGTCATGATGCTGTTCCTTTTTTAAAGTCTTAATTTTTCAAGTTGATATTGTAGCGATTGTTGTGATTGGTGCTGGTAGTTGGGCTTATATACATTTTTCCCATCATGCATTGCAGCATCCTGTGCTCTTTTCTGCACTATGACTTAAATGTCTATGTGAGTTTCTCCCAGTCTGATTGTCATTGTGTGTAAAGACATATACCTTGCAAGTCACACTAAGTGTAATCATGTGAAATTGGCTGCAAGTTCAGCCCAAACCAAGGAAATGTCCAGCAGTGTGTCTAACTTGGTCCTTAAAGCAGTGAAAGTTTAATGTAAAAAAGTCTTGAAATTGCATGTTCTATTTTTAGGGACAAGATGGCAGTGGATGTTGGGTGGGGTTGGATGTCCAGCTCCTCCCATATGTCGTTTTGATTGGATCATCCCATCTTTAAAAATTATGTTGGATTTACTCCTTGTAAATAAGTAACAATAACGCCAACACATTATGTTTATTTGTCATGTTTACGTTCAGTTCACTCAACAAAAGTGTCTCTTGCTAAATGAGCGTATTATAAGTGGGTGGAAATACTTTCCATAATTTTTTCATGTTCACCCAACAAATGATTATTATGTTGGACTTACCACTTGATATTGAATAATAGTAACAGCAACACCTTATGTTGAACCAGAATATTTACATTTATGTCAATCAATAAAACAATTTCTTGCTACATTATGGTTTATGATTGGGTGGAAATGCTTTCCGTAAATTTTTTAAGTTCTCCCAACAAATTTTTTCTTGAAACTGTTTAAAAATCAGTTAAAAATTGAGCCAGATATGGTTATTTATTTAGTACATGTACCATTAATATTATTGTGGTTCAAGGAGCGAGCTGTCTGAGGCAAGATGGCCGCCGTGTAGCTACGCTGAACAACCCTGCTTGCACAGTCTAGCCCTGTATCTATGAAGGTAACAACATCTAGCAGGAAATACAGTATTTGGCTACTATATTTCTATTTTTGGGTTTCATGAAGTTAAAGTTTCTTTTCCACACACACATATAAAATAGTGCATTAATTTATTTGATAATTAAATGGAAGTTTATGGAACTTCATTTAAGTAGAAAATGGTTCAGAGAGCACAGACGTCCACCAAGGACCTCAAGTAGAAATTTCAACTTTTCTAACATTTAGGAAACCTAACTGCAATGCTGCTAGCTAGTTTTCCAAAGATTAATCTCAATGTAAAGGCCGGGGTTACATTAATACAAGCACAGGAATGTCCTTCCAGGGTTCTGAACCAACATTATGGACTTTTGGACAACATTACAGACCAACATACAACTACAGACTCATGTTTTATTAACATTACAGGAAAGATCTACCGCAGTTTTACCTGAGACCAGCTCCTCATTTTGGAGTTTTTGTCTTCATGAATTGAACGTTCATGTCTTCATTCATTTACAAGTCAAAGTATTTTAGCAGCTGAAAGCAGCTGGAGTCAGGCCAGCTCCTTATCATCTTCATTACTTGTATTAAAAATGATCTATGAAGATATCAGTGTGTCCTTTATCCAGTTGTACCTGTGATCCGTCCACACCTGAAGATCTTACTGGAACAGTAGTCTGCTTTCTTTATCTTTCCTGTAAGTCTGCAGCTGATGATCTCACAGGAAAATAAACCCATCCTTGCTTCAGTCATCTATGGAAAATGTTTACTGAAAATAACAGAAGGAAATGACTGCATTTTATGGGTTTGACTTCCCGTGCTGTTTTATTTCCATATTTTGACGGCTTTAAACTAACCTATACAGTTTTTGGTGAAAGTTTATATACTCTCCCATTAAAAAATGGCTAAATTTACAATAGTAATTCAAATAACAATAAACAAAAATAAATAAATATATTTGTAAATTATAATTTAGTAAACTAAAGTATTGATGTTGAATTTCGTGTAAATTGATCATTTAAAAAAGGAAATCTGTGCCAGTCAAATTGAGCACTTTGCACAGCGGACCAACATACCTGTCAACAGGTGCAGGAATCTTATTAAACATGAAAGAAAACACCTGATTGCAGTGATCGCCTCAAAGTTTTGCTAAACAAAGTTTGTAGTTTGGGAGCCACATTATGCTAGTTTACTTGTTTTATTTATTGGTTGTTTGGTTTTAACCTCTCTGTCCAACCAAAACTGAAAATCAATGTCACAATTTGATAAAATTCTTATTTATTATTATTTTAGTCAATTTCATCCTATTTCACAAACAGCTGATTTATTTTTCTGTCTTTTTCTGTTAGCACAGCTGTTAATCTGCTCCCTGGTTAATGATCATATAAACATAAATCGTTCAACAATAAAATGTGAATTACCTTCAGGAAAACTCTGGACTGAACTTATGTTTAAATCATGTTTATATTTCCAGTCAGTGCTGATCAATGAAAGATAAAAAGATAGAAAACTTTCTGAGAAATGAGGGAGGACACACCTCCTTCTCTGAACTCTCCACCCTACATGAAGCTGAGCCATGGTGGAGCTTCTCCAGCCTATATATCCACCAGGACAGTCTCCTGTCTTCACTGCATCACTCAGCTGGAAACTGAACTCATTCACCTTTTTCATCAGCATCATCATCACCAGGATGAAGACTCTGCTGCTCCTCTCCGTTCTACTGTGTGCTGCGTTTGCAGGTGAGTTTCAGATGAAGCGTCCATGTGTTGATGAGTTCATCATCCAGCCTGTAAGAACAGACAGAAGAACTGATCCACTCTTCCTGCTGTGTTTTTCTCTGCAGCTCCAGCTGAAGAAGAGCAGAAAGCTTTAGGTGAGTTTTCTTCATGTTTGTCTGGACAGAAAACCTCAGTCAGACTGGAAGACCTGCATGTGTCTGACACCAGTATCCATGTGGTTTGTCCTCAGAAACAGTGGTGGAGCTCCCTCAGGAAGACTCGGCTCTGGAAGCTGGTAGGTCTCATCTCTAGATTTCTACTGTCAGACCCAAACATGGACGCTCATATGATGACAGGAGCTCACTAAAAACTAGAGAATCTGATGGAAACATCTGTCCAGAATCTGCCACAGCTGTTTATGCAGCTTCATCCTGCAAAGAGCTTTTATATTCATGACTTTCATGAAGCTTTAAGCTTCAACTTGTCAGCAGTTTGTATGAGATGTATAAATTCTCCTGCTAACGTTGGCAGCTTTTATTGGTGTTGTTGGGAAGTCTGATCCAGATTAATTTGATCTGGTTTGTCCTCAGAAACAGTGGTGGAGCTCCCTCAGGAAGACTCGGCTCTGGAAGCTGGTAGGTCTCATCTCTAGATTTCTCTCTTTCCATTTAAACTGCAGCTACTTCAGACACTGGAAATGCTTCCATGTTGTAGGTTAGTGCAGCTTGAAATGTCTCATCTAGTTGGCAAAGTTTATTTTTAGACCACATTTTATGTGCAGAAAGCACCTTGAACTCTGGATCAGCAGCGATCTGGACTAACTGAAGCTGTCTGGACTTTCTAGGCAGACCTGTCAGGACAGGGTTCCAGTGGTCTAGTCTACTAAAGATAAATACATAGACAAGTGTTTCTAAGTCCTGCTGAGACATCAGTCCTTTAATCCTGGATCAGTTCTTTAAATGATAACAGGCAGACCTTACCACTTCCTTCATGTAACCTCAAAAATTCAGGTCTGAGTCAAGGACTAGTGCCAGATCTCTGACTCAGTCATTAATCTTCAACGTGGCTGTTTGAGCTGATAACTGACCTTTAATCTTCCCTCCTGGGCCCTGAATAATTTTATCTCAGGTTTGTCTTCATTTAACTACAGATAGCTCTGGAACACCCAATGTCTACATTTATCCATAGATTTGATCAGTGTCTGTGTTGGACTGCAGTGTCCTGGTGAGATGGTTGTCTAAATTTGTGTCATCAGGTAGTTTTGGTAACATTGTTGTTTTCATTAATTTGAGCGAGTGTGATCATGTAGATGTTGAACAGCAGTGGCCCCAAGATGGAGCCTTGGGAACTCCACATGTTATTCTGCTTCACTCAGATTTATAATTTCCTGTAGACACAAAGTTGTCCTGATCTTTTAGATGGGACTCAAACCAGTTCATATGCAGGACATGTCTGGTTGTCCAGCATCCATCAGTGCAGTGGGATGATGTCACTGATTCTGTCTGTTTCTCTGTGATCGTGCAGCCCAGCCTGAAGCCGAGAGCCAAGACGTTCCTGAACGTATGTGACTTTTATTCCAACCTCTTTTGTTCCCTCATGGATGTAGTTGTTCTGTCTCAGAATAAAAAATCTCCTTCAAACTCATCTCTCTTTGCACGCTAGCATGAATGTCCATGTGGAAATGTGTGTTAGGTGAGAGTCCTCAGCTGAAATCTAGTCTGTCTCCTGTCCTCTGTCCCTGCAGCCAAGTTTAATTTCTGTCCGAGCTACTGGCAACCACATGAAAATCTCTGCTTCAAGTTCATCAACATCCCCAAGAACTGGTACCAAGCTGAGGTGATGCAGCTGCTGATGTTGGAGTCTTAGAACTGAAAATGCATGGAAGCAGCTGAAAGACAGAAATGATACGTCCCTCTGTCCCTTCTCTGTCCAACAGGAGTACTGCAATAATCTGGGAGGCCACCTGGCCTCAGTCACCAACAGCATCCAGTACAACTTCCTCCAGAGTATGGCTCTGAACTACAATCAGAACGTTGCGTGGCTTGGAGGCTTCTACCTGCAGGTCAGCATCAGGATGATCCCACATCAGTCAGTCCAGATAGGAGACTCAGAAACATTTCCTCATGTGGACGCTCTTTGTTTCTCAGGACCGCTGGATGTGGATTGATCGTAAGGGTTTCCACTACAGCAACTGGTACTCTCAGGCCACCTCCAGCAGCTACCCCTGCATGTATTTACGCTCTGCCTGTAAGTCACACCAATATGTGAACAGCTGCTAATGCTGAGCATCCTTTTCTCACAGAGATTAGAAACTGGATTGAACACAATCTGTCATGTTGATGGAAATGATGATTCATAAGCTGATGATGAAGCAAAGGACAAAGAGCTGTTCTGCAGGGGACGTTATAACCAAGCTTTTCTTCATGTGAAACTTGACTTCTGTTTCTCTGCTTGTCATTTCAGACGGCTGGGGTAACACTCGTTGTACCAATAGTTACGCCTTCATTTGTGTCAAGAACCCATTCGGCTGTTAACGTGGAGGCTGAATATCTGCAGCTTTGGGATGGAGCAGCTGACATTTCTGTTTCTGTGTACATGTATTTAGTCTTTATATGTTTAAGAGAATAAAATGTTGTATTATTCAGAGACTCAGTTGTGATGGTTCTTTATAAAACTTTGTGATCATCTTTTAATCAATTCATCAAAACTATTTGTGTGCTTTATCAAACTAAAAGAAACCAAAATGTTGTACAAATAAAAAACAAAATAGAACATAAAATCATTAATAAAGATATAGTAAAATATCAAAAACAGTCAGCAACAATAGTGAAATAAACAATAAAAGGCCAGAAGACGAGTACTACCTTACTGATGGTATCTCTAGATTCAAATGCCAGTTTAAAAAGCAGGGACATGCTCAAGGCAGGGCTCAGGTTTTCCGGGGCACTGTCCATTGCCCTGTTCATCAAAAATTGCCCCCACGGACAAAATAGGATTAAAGAAAATTATTTGAATTCATGTTCAAAAATAGTGCCAGTGCAGTTGACATTATATTTTCCAATGAAAAGGGGGCCCTGCAAAAAAAGTTTGAAAACCACTGTGCTAGAGGCATATGTAGATGGTTTGATAAACCAAATATCTGAATCCTAACACAATCTCTGAGCCACTCAGTTATGGTAGTTTGTAAAGGAAAATGCCACCTGCATGTTCTCTCTACACTGGGCTCCACCAGATTTTACAGGTAAATAAATCTGCATCTCCTCAGCATAACAATGAAATGACCTTATAATTTTCAAAAACAAACCCCAGAGGAAACAAGTAGAGGGAGAATGAAATAGGGCCTAATTTGAAGCCTTGAGGTACCCCATGTTTCAGCGGAGCCTTGGGGGAAGAAAATTTGCTCAAGATATCACTGTAAAGAGGTTGCTGTAGATTTTACAGTAACTTAGAAGCTGGATGCCAACTCTAAGTTGCTGTAAAAATTTTACAGTGATGGGTGGATTAAAACAAATATTGATAATAACAATACCAACATCGGGATCTGTATTAAGCCATACTAGAGCAATAATATCACTACTTTGATGTAAGGCTTGAAAACTATCAGAATCTACATAAATATGGAGGATAAAGTTATTTAAGGTGGATTCACCTCACTGCTATGACAAGGCCCCCATATTCCCTAAACCGGCTTCTCTTACTAAGATACAGCCAAATTCAGACTTTTAAAATGAAGCTAGTGATGACTTTGTTTGTGGACACCTAATTATAAAATTCTAAATGTAAGACTTTAACTATCACAAAAACCCTTGGCTCTATCCCGATGCCTACCAGATGTCCAATGCTGTCTAATATCCAACTACTGCAAGCCACGGGGGGGGGGGTACTTGCGCTCTTAAACCCCAAACTGTTCTTGGTCCAGAAACATGGCAGCCCACCGCTCTTGTGAATCTGGAGATGGTTGAATTGCAGAGGCTGATTTCCCAGCTGGGACTAATGAAGATTATTTGTAATATTTAATGGGACCAGTACTCTGAGCAGCAGAATCTCCTGCCTCCTCTCAGATGAACAGAAACGTTGCTTTTTGCAGATTCAGGGTGAAGTTGGAGATTTCAGAAAACTTACTAATAATACTGAAGGTTTCCTGCAGTGAATTACATGGATCCTATAAATATAGTAATTCATCATTGGCATACAAACACATTTTATGTCGGGAGCTGCCAGAATTTATTTAGTTTTTATTTTTTTTTCATGTTGCTGCAATGAGAGATTTGATGAAAGTGGTAAATTTGGAGATGGATAAAAAAAACACTACCTCCAGGAAAATGTGGAAATAAAACCAGGACAGTTGAGCCCACTTTTATGAGTTTCCACTGACAGTAAGACCCTTGTCTTCAGAATGAGTCAGATAAACCATCAGTAGTTGTTCTCTGTTCTTAAAGAGAATAAAACTGAATTATTTCCTCCTGATATTTTTTAGTAAACAGTTTTTTTCCTGTGAGCTCATCAGCTGCAGACTTACAGGAAAGATAAAGAAAGCAGACTGCTGTTCCAGTAAGATCTTCAGGTGTGGACGGATCACAGGTACAACTGGATAAAGGACACGCTGATATCTTCATAGATCATTTTTAATACAAGTAATGAAGATGATAAGGAGCTGGCCTGACTCCAGCTGCTTTCAGATGCTAAAATACTTTCACTTGTAAATGGATGAAGACATTAACGTTCAATTAATGACCACATAAGCTCCAAAATGAGGAGCTGGTCTCAGGTAAAACTGTGATAGATCTTTTCTGTAACATTAATAAAACATTGGTCTTTAGTTGTATGTTGGTCTTTAATGTTGTCCAAAAGTCCATAATGTAGGTCCAGAACCCTGGAAGGACATTTCTGTGCTTGTATTAATGTTATCCCGGCCTTTACATTGAGATTAATCTTTGGAAAACTAGCTAGCAGCATTCCAGTTAGGTTTCCCTAAATGTTGGAGAAGTTCATTTTTATCACCGTCTACATCGGCCAGTTCAGTGATGAATGAACAGACAAATGTAGAAGTTCAATAAAGTTTCATTGAAAACCAAATAAAATAAAAACACATTATTACATGTTTATGTGGAAAAGAGACTTTAAACATGTTTTACCGAGAATTTCATCACATTTAATCTGATTCCATAAACAGTTAAACTAGTCAGCAATAAAAACATGAATCACCTTCAGGAAAACACTGATCTTTAACATTTCCAGTTAAAGCTGATCAATAAAAGTTAGAAAGATGCCGACAATATTACACTTCAGTGATAATCATCCTTTCTTCTTAACCTTTCACTAAGCCTCAGATTAAAAGATTTTTGTCATGTACAATCGATCCTCAAAATCATTCATACCCTCCAATTAAAGAAAAGGCTTGTTAATACACAATAGTAATTCAAATAAGCAGACCAAAGAAAGAAATAATAAATTAAAATTTACAAAATTATAACTTAGTGAAAAAAATATTGCAACTAATTGTGATTAAAAATAATCATAAAAATAAACAAAAGAAAGAAAAAACTGTCCCAGACACATTGACATATTTCCCATGAACAGTGTGACTGAAACAGACTGTCAACAGGTGTAGAAATATTTTTGAACAATACAGAAAACACCTGATTACAGTGATTGCCTCAAAGTGTTGCTCAGCAAAATTTTGCTTAGGAGCCCCATCATGCTTGTTTAGTTGTTTTTTTGTTTGTTTGTTTGATTGTTTTATAAATTCCTGTTGAAATATAATTCAAACTCAAAGTCATGATTTACATATAATTTTTATTTATAGATTAATTTAGACCATGTCAAATTATTTCACTGGCAGCTGATTTTTTTCCTTTGTTAATTGGAGGGGATGAATAATTTTGAATATGAAATTTATTTAATTATTTACATTTATTTGATGAGGAATAACCCCTTGAGATGGAACATCTCGTTTTCAGTGGTCCTCAGTTTCAACAAGATGACATATAGATAACAGTGTCAAGATAGATATAGTAATGCACAATAACACATATGTTTTATATAACCAAAGAAATGAAAAAAAATAAAATGTTATATATACATATATATACATACATACATACACACGCCTAACACAAATCCCTTTAACGACAAACACACACACACATGCCACACACGCACACCCGCACACACACACACACACACAACACTCCTAAGCTGTAATTATGCCCCCACTCAATTATCAATTATAGTCATAAAAATAGAACATACAGAACAGAAACATTCAGAAAACATAAAGAATCAAAAACAGAACAAACATTTCACAAATAAGAAAAAGAGCAGTTTTCGAAACATCTATTTCTTTTTCCTTTGTCCAAGTGGCCCAAATGATCACATTTATTATTGCAGCTTTTTCATTTCTGCTTCTTTCAAGGATGAAAACTTCACTGGAATTTGGATGATAAAGAAACATTTCATGACAAAAGTCAGATGTCTGTGATTAAAGTCAGGATTATGACTTTTTGTTCTCAGAACCATGTGTTTTTTTTCAAAATTTAAAAAAAAAAAAAAAAAACTCCCTAATTTTTTTGCTGGGAAAATTCTGAGTCCTTATTGTTTATCTGATTTTTTTTTTTCAGTGTTCCTAAATCTATTCCATAGTGGATCTTCAACAACATCACTGGGACAGTAAATACAGGATAATTTAATGCACATGAATCTATAATCTGCTTCCTGGTTACTGGCCACAAACATAAACTGGTCGACAATAAAGGTAAATTACCTTCAGGAAAACTCAGGACTTATCTTCTGTCTTACTGGAGTTGATGTTTCCAGTCACAGCTGATCAATAAAAGATAAAAAGATAGAAAAACTTCCTGAGAAATGAGGGAGGACACACCTCCTTCTCTGAACTCTCCACCCTACATGAAGCTGAGCCATGGTGGAGCTCCTCCAGCCTATATATCCACCAGGACAGTCTCCTGTCTTCACTGCATCACTCAGCTGGAAACTGAACTCATTCACCTTTTTCATCAGCATCATCATCACCAGGATGAAGACTCTGCTGCTCCTCTCCGTTCTACTGTGTGCTGCGTTTGCAGGTGAGTTTCAGATGGAAAGCGTCCATGTGTTGATGAGTTCATCATCCAGCCTGTAAGAACAGACAGAAGAACTGATCCACTCTTCCTGCTGTGTTTTTCTCTGCAGCTCCAGCTGAAGAGCAGAAAGCTTTAGGTGAGTTTTCTTCATGTTTGTCTGGACAGAAAAAAGTCAGACTGGAAGACCTGCATGTGTCTGACACCAGTATCCATGTGGTTTGTCCTCAGAAACAGTGGTGAGCTCCCTCAGGAAGACTCGGCTCTGGAAGCTGGTAGGTCTCATCTCTAGATTTCTCTCTTTCCATTTAAACTGCAGCTACTTCAGAGACTGGAAATGCTTCCATGTTGTAGGTTAGTGCAGCAAATGTCTCATCTAGTTGGCAAGTTTACTTTTAGACCACATTTCATGTGCAGAAAGCACCTTGAACTGTGGATCAGCAGCGATCTGGACTAACTGCAGCTGTCTGGACTTTCTAGGGAGACCTGTCAGGACAGGGTTCCAGTGGTCTTGTCTACTAAAGATAATGGACAAGTGTTTCTGAGTCCTACTGAGACATCAGTCCTTTAATCCTGGATCAGTTCTTTAAATGATACTAAGCTGACCTCACCACTGCCTTCATGTAACCTCTAAAATTCTGAATCCAGGACTAGTCCCAGATCTCTGACTCAGTTGTTCGTCTTTAACGTGGCTGTTTGAAACTGAGAACCGGTGTTAATTTTCCCTCTTGGACCGCAAATAAAATTATCTCATCATGCTGAGATGGTTATGTAAATGTGTGTCATCAGTAGGAGTGTGAGAAAATATTTATACACTGAAAAATTGTGATATTTTCATATGCAAATATCATATATATTTAAAAACGCGGTATCAATCTACGTATTTTACAAATGAAATCTGGCAAGATTTCATCGATCTGTTACGAAATATTGTGATATTTCATTGTTCCGTTACAAACTCAAGCAGGATGTCATGAAACCTTATTAAATTTCGTAATAAAATTATGAAATCTTGCGAGATTTCTTTAGTAAAACAGACTAATAAATATAGGTGGGATCGTTTTTAAATATAGATTATCTATATTTAATCGTTTTTAAATATAGATGGGATATCAGCATATGAAAATATTGTGATGTTTCAGTGTATTGATATTTTCTCCCACCCCTAGTGATCAGATAATTTTGGCAACATTTTTGTTTTTTGAGCGAGTGTGAGCATGTCAATGTTGAACAGCAGTAGCCCCAAGATGGAGCCTTGGGGAACTCCACATGTTGTTAGTCTTTAATGTGGCTGTTTGAGCTGAGAATTGACCTTTAATCCTCCTTCCTGGGCCCCAAATAATATTATCTCAATTTTCTGTTCATTTAACTAAAGAAAGCTCTGGAACATTGAATCTTTAAATTGATCAAGAAATTTGATCAATGTCTGTATTGGACTGCAGTGTCCTCGTGAGATGGTTATGTACATTTGTGTCACCAGGTAGTTTTGTTACCATTGTTGATTTTCATAATTTGAGCTAGTGTGAGCATGTTGAACAACAGTGGCCCCGAGGTGGAGCCTTGGGGAACTCCACATGTTATTCTGCTTCACTCAGATTTGTAATTTCATGCAGACACAAAGTCGTCCTGATCTTTTAGATGGGACTCAAACCAATTCATGTGCAGGACATTTCTGGTTGTCCAGCATCCATCAGTGCAGTGGGATGATGTCACTGATTCTGTCTGTTTCTCTGTGATTGTGCAGCCCAGCCTGAAGCAGAGAGCCAAGCAGTTCCTGAAAGTACGTGACTTTTATTCCAACCTCTTTTTGTTCCCTCATGGATGAAGTTGTTCTGTCTCAGAATAAAAATCTCCTTCAAACACATCTCTCTATGCACGCTAGCATCAATGTCCATGTGGAAATGTGTGCTAGGCTGCACAGCAATGTTCTCTTTTTTTTTTTACAGGAGGTTTAGAAGAACATGAAAGTGTATGAGTAGGTGAGAGTCCTCAGCTGAAATCTAGTCTGTCTCCTGTCCCCTGTCCCTGCAGCCAAGTTTAACTTCTGTCCGAGCTACTGGCAACCACATGAAAATCTCTGCTTCAAGTTCATCAACATCCCCAAGAACTGGTACCAAGCTGAGGTGATGCAGCTGCTGATGTTGGAGACTTAGAAATGAAAATGCATGGAAGCAGCTGAAAGACAGAAATGATACGTCCCTCTGTCCCTTCTCTGTCCAACAGGAGTACTGCAATAATCTGGGAGGTCACCTGGCCTCAGTCACCAACAGCATCCAGTACAACTTCCTCCAGAGTATGGCTCTGAACTACAATCAGAACGTTGGGTGGCTTGGAGGCTTCTACCTGCAGGTCAGCATCAGGATGATCCCACATCAGTCAGTCCAGATAGGAGAGCACATTTAGAGACTCAGAAACATTTCCTCATGTGGACGCTCTTTGTCTCTCAGGACCGCTGGATGTGGATTGATCGTAAGGGTTTCCACTACAGCAACTGGTACTCTCAGGCCACCTCCAGCAGCTACCCCTGCATGTATTTACGCTCTGCCTGTAAGTCACACCAGTATGTGAACAGCTGCTAATGCTGAGCATCCTTTTCTCACAGAGATTAGAAACTGGATTGAACACAATCTGTCATGTTGATGGAAATGATGATTCATAAGCTGATGATGAAGCAAAGGACAAAGAGCTGTTCTGCAGGGACGTTATAACCAAGCTTTTTTCTTCATGTGAAACTTGACTTCTGTTTCTCTGCTTGTCATTTCAGACGGCTGGGGTAACACTCGTTGTACCAATAGTTACGCCTTCATTTGTGTCAAGAACCCATTTGGTTGTTAACGTGGAGGCTGAATATCTGCAGCTTTGGGATGGAGCAGCTGACATTTCTTTTTCTGTGTAGTCTTTATAAGAGAATAAAATGTTGTATTATTCAGAGACTCAGTTGTGATTGTCCTATTTAAAACCTTGGGATTATCTTTTAAACGTGTAATAACCTGCTGTTTTACATACACAATTCTTAAATTATCTTCAAATGAATTTTTAATTCTAGTTGGGTGGGATGAAAATTTAATGAGCTTATTTTAACCTCTTTTAATCCCCAACTATTGTTTGTCGCGAGAATATGCACAAGAGTTAGAGCTGTCTGTAAGTGCGTTCACGAGGCAAACGTCAAAGCCAAAACAAAGTTTTATCACGACAGAGCAGGTGAAGGAAAATGATGTCCCAACAGAGAAAAACGCGATAAAAATGTAACGGCACGGTTGATGGAGAGGATCCGGAGTAAAAGGGCTGGACTCTGATGAATATTAGGAGCGGACGTCTGATGTGAAGTTAACCAAACAGTGTTAGCTTCTGTAGCTACATTAGCAGCGTGTCCGTTCGTCAGCCACCGTTTACTGGTCTTTGACACAAAAGATAAGTTTCACAGCAGCAACACTTACCGACTGCACATCCTCACTGATAAATAAAATCAGCTGCTCTCTGGTCCCTAGCACTGAAAACTGCTGAATTTCTGCTGAGGCAACTCAGCATGGCATTCTCCCCCCTCCTCCCTCCTCCTCCTTGTCGCCGGCGTCCTTTCTGACAAAGCTGGTCTACTCTGTGGCAGGTAATCAGCTGCCTTCAGGTGGTGCTAAAGAGGCTAGCTTAGCAGCTCGCTCGCAGCCTATCTAGTTTGCGTCATAACAGCTAATCATAACGGCTCCACGGCAGGTAATCAGCTGCTTTTAGGTGGCGCTAAACAGGCTAGCTTTGCAGCTAGCAGCCTCTCTCATTCACGTCATTTGGAGAAAGAAATTCAATTCGCGTACTGTGGAGAGCGCATGCTTGTGGCCGGTTCTGGTGAGAAGAGAGAGCCCGCACTCAAAGATGAAGTTACTTTCACTCTCCAGAGTTTCTGGCACGTTATAACTGAGGTCCCGTTCCAGTACACATGTTTTAACATAAAAAGTGGGATTTCCAGGTGATGACTCCTTTAAGAAGCTGGTAGAAGTTCATGACACGTCCAGCTGTAGTCACAGGAGGTGAACAGTTGTTAAATTATTTACTCTGAGTGGAAAAGGTACAGTAGCAAATGCTAATGAATACAAGCTACTATGTTCATACAAGATTTCGCCCACTAATCTTCCATAACATTGGTTGATCATTTCAGGAGACCCGTGCTCATATGCAAAGAGACAAAGGAAACAAAATACCAGGTGGAGGACATCCGGATATCTTTGAAATAATCTTTGATATATTGGACAAGTCTGCCTAAATTTCTATGGAGCAACAGTTCTATAATCAATTCATGGAATGCTTAATACTGTAATACATCGAATGATCGTTACCCATAATAATAATATATCAAATATGATAAAACTATATTAATCCCAAAGGGAATTCTTGTGCCAGATAGCTCCAAAAGAGTAACAACGTAAAGGTAACTATATTAAACCATAAAGTAAGTAGCATGTAGGAATAAGCCCCAAATGAGAAGGAGTAAGTGTCCAATGAGTGTGTCCCAAAGACTTTGGTCAATCCAGAAGAGACATACCCCTGGATTCCACATAATTCTCAAATCAGAAGCATCTGATGACCATAAAGACCTCTTAATGTTTGAGTTTATTCAGACTGGTCAGTACATAGAAGGCGCCGATGTGTTGACCTTTACATTGTCTCACTAAAGAAAGCGGGAACAAGCCGGAGGTTTCTGAGAAGATGAAAGAGCTGGACAAACACGTATCTTTAGTTTTGGTCAAACTCTCCCACTTCCTGTCCGTCTGACATGTGGAGACTCGGACACACAACGCGCTAGCGTCAAAGCTCTGCAGACAGACAGGAGGCTGCAAAGAACCACTGGATGTTCTGCGGTTGAATTCTCTTCACCCAGCAACTGACTCACACTCACACACAAACACACACACTTCTTATCTTTCTCACTCCACGTTTCACTTCCAAATTTCGACTTCATTCTGCTATTAAACGGACGGGCTGAGGAGGAGGAGGGTGGACAATTGTGGTGTCCCACCGTCACTCGGTCAACTTCCTGCCTGAGGGATTAGTCGTCAAAATGAACCAGAAAAGAGTTTCTATGGATGTGAATTCTCAGCCTCTTGTGGCCTTTGATGTGCATCCTCACTTTTCACACTCTGTGTGTGTGTCCTCCAAGTTGAAGCTGACCTCAGGATTGTGTGTTTTATGTACACCGGCCCGTTTTCTGTGTTTAAACGTTGTAT
>JALJCO010012103.1:0-5000 GCA_023101725.1 Atherinomorus stipes | reverse complement strand
TTTCTTTATTTAAACATTTGTCTATTACACCATTCCATTTCATACTGCTGGGCCTGACAAGGGAGAAATGAAAGTGAATAGAGGTAATGATAGAAAGTGAAACAGAGAGAGAGGAGTAAGGAAGAGGAAGAGAGAGAGAAGAGAAAACATGAATCCACTTACACAGTTCACTGGTACATCTGTACCGCGATCCCTAAACAACCAAGGTCTCTGTTGGAAAACAAAACAAGCAATCCCCTACAGGAGTACCTGCAGGTGGCTTAAATATCCTCAGATCATACAAACACACGCAGAACTACGCAGAGAAGAGGTACAACCTAGTCAGCGCAATGGGAAGTAGAGAAGAGGTACAACCTAGTCATCGCAATGGGAAGTAAAGAAGAGGTACGACCTAGTCATCGCAATGGGAAGCAGTGTCACAGTGTCAACATGCATAATAAAGGGTGCTCCGTGGTGATACAGTCATGCAGATGCAGCCTCGTCTCTGCAAGGAGGAGGAAGCCCGCAAGGCTCGCGACCCAGGCCCCAGCAGCCACCCAGAGGCCCAGATCCCAGCTACCCCCCCAAAGAGCGGACATGCATCCCCCCGAAGGGGCGGCAAAAAGCGGCCCCAGCCGGAGCCCCCCGCAGTCTGGAGGCCCAGGCCCCAGCGGACCAAGACCAGCAGCTGCCGACCCCACCGGGCGCCGGGCGTCCCCCGGAGCGGAGACAGCGCCGGGCCCAGGGCCCAAGCGCCCAGGAGCAGCCACCCCCCCCCCCCCCCGGACCCGGGCGGCCCAACCGAAACCCAGGAGGACCGGACCCCCCAGACGACGCCCCCCCAGGGCAGGCCAGCCCCCACCCCAAAGTCCCTGATACACCTGACACCAGGGCGCCACCACCTCTCCCACCCCCTACCCCGCCACCACGCTCACACACACACACTCCCCACACACCTACCCCAACACTGGGGCTGAAAGATATACCGTCACCGCCCCCACATCGAGACACAGGCACCCAAGACATCAATACCGCAAGAGCAACCACATACAAGATACAGATCCCCCCTGCGCCCGCCCCGCACAAAAAACCCCGGAAGCCACAAACAAAACCGCACCCCCCACCAAAGCGCCCGGCCCCCAACCAACCCGCAGCCACACCGCACCGCACCGACACCAAGATGCCCGGCACGAATACCGAGGTACGAACCTCCGCCCACACCGCCCAGCCCTACCCAACACCTCCGTGTACCCCCCCCACACACGCATACACCCACCCACTCCGCTCTCTGACCTTACCTACCCACACTCACTCCTCTCTCTCCACCCCCAACACTCTCCTCCCTCTACCGTCCACACCTACCCCCACCTCCTCATACCCTCTAACACACACATGCACTCCCCCCCACATAACTGCACCAACCCCTCCCCTCCCCCCCCACACATACGCCCCACCTCCCTATACCCCCAATACCCCATACAGTCCCCCCCCTTACATGTCCAGCCCCGCCCATCCCTCTGACCTATCACACTCCCGCCCTTCCTTCCTTCAGCCCCTCACGACCATCCCTACTAGACACTCACGAGCATGCCACTCCTTCCCTCCATCCCCCTTTCCTTCAACCACTTACCCACATCTCCTCCCTCTTCCAGCCCAAGTTCCTCCCTCCCACATTTCCTCCTTCACACTCTCATTCATTATTCTCACATACCCACCTCTCTCTTGCCCCTGCCCTCGTGCCTCCTGAGTGGTAGCTCGGGCCGGGGAAGGAGCCGCGAGTTCCAAGCCCCCCAACACGTTCCCCCCACCACCACCCCCCCCCCATCCCCCACCCCCGGACGCAGCAGGCCAGGCATCCCCCAGGCCAGCAGATCCCCCCCAATGCAGCCAGCCTTAACCACTGGCGCGTGAAGTAGCCACTGTCCCCCCCTCCCCCCAGTAGCGCCCGGGAGACCGGGGTATGAAAGGACCCTGTCCCCCCCCCCACCCCCCACTCGTGGTGTCCAAAAGACCAGAAAGAAAAAAGTAGTGCACTCAAAATTACCCACAATGCATCTTAAAACATTAATGATATTCGATGGTCCCTAGAAGGGTCAATAGACCACAATGCATTGCGGTCAGCAGAGCTGAATGGCGCGAGGTGTTGGAAACATCGAGTGGTGGAAAAAGGAGAGAAAAACAAACAACAAAAAAAGGGATCAAACACAATATACTGTAAGTAAATAGAATAACTTCACTTGAAATTAAGGATTTGATTTGGAATTACATCTTTTCGTGCGTCATGGATGCCGCCGTGGTTGCCACGGTAACAGCTGGTAATCACATGATTTGCGGCGATGAAAAAGTTGTTAACTTCATGTCCGAATCACAGGCAGAATGAGGGCACCAGATAGTGTGCTATGCAGTGCAGTCCTATGTGGTGAATGAGGGGTTAGGGAGTAGGGAGGACATTCGGACAAGTCAGCTGAGGAGTGTGGCTTGTGTGTCTATTACTGAAACCTTCCAGTGGTTTTGTTCCTTGTACACTATGGTATAGTACTCCTTGTTACTCCCCTCACAGAGTTTGTACCATAGACATCATATACGTAGACACCTCATGGACTGGTGCCGCCTATTGGAGCTGACGTCTCAGCGGGGCTGCCATCTTGGATGGGTCGCCCATATGATCCCAGTGCATTCATTTGTATAGAGGAAGGTGCATTTCCACCTTTTTTTTTCCAACCAATTTTTACCTAATTTTCACACGGCTTGGTTTATTACAAATATTACAATTACACTAAAAAATATATATAAAAAGATTTATATATATATATATATATATATATAAAAATATTTCTTTTTATTTCATTCCGTACATGACCAAACGAGAAAAATTACCAAAACAAAGTAACCAAAACAATATAATAAATGCACCAAAAATAATAATAAATACAATAGATAATGATAATAATAAAAAAAGAATACAATAAAAAAAAGAAAATAGGTAAGTAAAGACATCAAAAATTATGTACATTTATTATTTCATGTACGAAAAGGAGTGGGAAGAAGTACAAAAACTTATTCAATCCCAACCTTTTTTCAAAAAAGAAAAAAATAAACAACCATTTACATAGATTACAGTCTATATATGCACACACACTATATACACACATATGCTGTTCAATCCTGTGATGGGCAATCCCCCCATAACTGCTGTAGGGATGCACGATATAATCGGCCCCCATTGGTATCGGCCTATATCGACCATAAAACTGAATATCGGTCACCCCCCCCCAGTTTCTTCTTCTTCAAAACTTCTTTGTCACAAACTTTAAAACTTCTAAAGACTAGGGGTGGAAAAAAAATATCAACACACTGAAATATCACGATATATATCACATTTAAAAACATGGTATGGATTTCTTTTGCTTCCGAAATCTTGCGATATTTCATCATTCTACAGCAAAATCTCGCGAGAATTCATGAAATATTGATAGTTTGTAGCAGAACGATGAAATCTCATTAGATTTTAAGTTAAATAGATCAACACCGCGTTTTCAAATATCGATATCGCAATATTTCAGTGTATCATAATTTTTCCCACCCCTACTTTTCAAAATGTTGGAAACAGATAGCAAAACTGCAATTTGCAATGACTGCTTATTTTTTTTTAGCTTTAATATCAGTATCGATATCGGTTATTGGCCACATGAGTTTTAAAATATTGGCATATTGGATATCGGCCAAAATTCCAATATTGTGCATCCCTAATCTACAGTCAATAGATTTTGCAAGTGAGGGGGGCACAAAGCCTTTTCATTAAAGATGACACCGAACCAGTTTGCTTATTGTTGGCAGCAGGTAACTTCTTCATTTAACCTTTGTTTAAACTGCAATATGGTGAGAAGTTGCTGTGTTGTGAACTGCTATAACCATTCTCATGACCACAGATGTGATCATATAAACCCAGGAATAAATGATCAGTTTTTACACATTGAAGGAACATGGACACCATAGATGTGGCAGAGACGTCTTATGGCCATGGATTGCAGCTGTAACCAAACATCACCTTCAATCAGAATATCTCCCCACATATAATAATAATACCAGAATGGATTGATTTGCTATATAATGATGAATAAATCAGACATATAAAATAAACTGATATTATTACTCACTTATAATAATAATAATAGCAACAACGATAATAATAAAGTAAATGATAATTATCATTATTATGTTATGTTATGTACAAGTGCCTTTGGAGGCCCACAAGGACACTTTACAACATTAAAAATACAATAACAACATACAATATCCACTACGACCTACACAGACAACAGTCCAGGTAGGACAGGTGAGATAAAAGGCAGAGTGTTTGTGATTGAGGTCCAACAGGTGGAAGTCTGGATCTGAAGATGGAAACAGGATCAGAGTTCTGGATGTTCTGGAACAGAGCTGCAGGTCTGGGGAGGTTATAACCTTCTGAGGAGGTATATATAAGTTATGACTCCCATTAATATGAGGATGTGGTGACGGTGCTGCAGTGGATCACAACACAACCATAAACACTTTGTATGAAGAGCTGACAGTAACGTTGAGGAATTCCTGTTTAACATAGTTTACATGAAAATTGTGCATTATTTTATTACAATACAGTGAGTTGATCAAACTGAAGAGAAAGCAAACAATAATTAACATAGATGCAATTGATCTGATAATGTTACCCGTGCATAAAAGTAGCCGCTAACATTAGCATAGCTCCTGGTTCACGTTTCTGTAGAGGTTTTCCTGGAGAAGCTTGGCTGTGAATTCATGTCAGATATTCACTCCTGGTGTAATGGGGGTCCAGCCCTTCAGCTCCGTGCATGTTTTCTTTGTGTATCTGTAGTTGTATTTTTGTTGACTTTTTTTTGGCCGGTTATTGCAACTGTAAGCTTGACAAAACACGAACATAGTCGCTCGCTCTGTTTTACTCTGGTGAGTGAACGACCCAACCAATATGGCGGCGACGTACGACGCGACCTGCCACGTAATGAGGG
>JALJCO010012102.1:0-25103 GCA_023101725.1 Atherinomorus stipes | reverse complement strand
AGTGCAGCACAACCTACTTAATCGTGGACGTGTACTTTATTTTGCGTTTTGTCACAAATTAGCATATATATATATATATATATATATATATATATATATATATATATATATAAAATATGTGTGTATATGTATGTATGTAAGATTGAAATGGAGACCGCAACGGCATTAAATCACAGTCTTCCAGTATTTCCCATTTCTTGTGCTGTTTTTGTATGATAACTACTAGCTCAAGCTTAAGTGTTTGGATGCTGTGCACTGATTCCTCTGGGTTTGGTCATGGTCACACCAAGGAGGCATTCTCACACATTACTGTTTGTTTATTTCTTTGTGCTCATTTTAAATGGCTCGATGTCTATTGATAAGTCCATTAACTCTTGCTTTTTTCGTTTAACAGTTGATTAAATAATTCATCAAAGAGTAAAAGATGCTGATGAACAAATGTCTATTGCAGTTTCCTTGACTTTGCCTTAAGGATCCAGCATCATGTTTGAACTGATAAGCTCTGAAAAACTCTTGTTTAATGTGATGATAGATGCAGATAAGACATCTTCTCACTGAAAATGTCAGCTAGGGATGCATGATATTGGAAAAAACTGACATTGCTTTTTTTTTTTTCTAACCCCACAATATATATTACAATATGACATTTTCAGCAGATGACTTGAGTAGCACTTTAAGTTATGCTGCACTTGTGCCATCTCTGATAAATAACCTGCACTGATCTTACCTCCATTGTGAATGTTGCAAGTCTGATTTTTGTCTGTATTTAAGAGTTATTCTTATTTTATCTTTTATTGCTTGCCATTATTGAGCTCGACCATGTTTTGCTTTATTATATACAGATGTGAATTCTACAACAAGATTGTTCTTTGGCAAACTGATTAATAACAATGGTGATTGTTGGATCACTGCAGCAGTGTGTGTGTCAGGTACCCTTCAAATTGGATAAGAACACATTGAGTTCATTTGCCTCCATTGCAGGATCTGCGATGTGGACTATTGCACACATGTACAATGTGATGACAAAGCTTAAAACGATATATTGTACAGCCCTAATTTCAGCATAAATATTTGTTTTTTTTTTCCTAAAAGAAGTAAAAGGGCAACACACTTCCACAGCTGCCAAGGATTACTAGTAACAGGAAAGGCACGTACTAAGTGGAAGAAATCATTTTTGTTTTAGGCAAGATTTCAGATAGCTCCACACTCTGTTTATCTATTAACATTGTTTCTACCTAACACACCCCAAATCAGACCAAATGGCATGCTTCAGTGCAATGGGAAATTTACAGCTCTGTAATTGTTGGCAAGCTGTAGTTGCTTATGTTTGTGTGGCCTTTTTGCAGAGCTTATTCAAAAGCACTGGGCAATGAACAACAGATTATGATGGTCTGAGTATTTTATCTCACTGATTTTTAATTTGACGAAGCCAGGTTGTTTACATCTGAAAAATGCAGAGGGAGTAACATTTCCAAACGCAACCAGCTGCAGAATAGCACTGTTTCTCTTGTAATTGTCACACTGAAGGTTTCCGGGTGAGGAGAGGGGGAGAGATGCATTTGCTCTGCTGGAGCACTGCTCTTGGTGGGAGTCAAGGGGAGGATAGCCAGAGTTTACAAGGAGAGAGGCGGAGAAGTCACTTACTAGTATTTTATGCATGAGGGCACATTTTGTTTTTGCATTCCGTGTACAAAAATACCCTAAAAGCAATCTGTTTGGAAAATTTGCACCTGTCAGCTGCGAGCTTATGTGCTCGATTTGAGGTTTCCCCCATCTAAAACTTTCACTGTTCAGTTACACATGTTGATATATTTGCACTGTTGTTTGCTGGTTTACTTGATTTGTTTTCTACTCATTGCTCTTGTTGACTCACCGCCCTCTAATGGCACCCTTGTCCACATTTTATTTTAGAAAAACCTTACGGACATGGAATGATAATCTTGTTTAATAGAGGATCCAGCCCTCGCCTCTTCCCTAGTGCTTGGCTGTGGGCTGCCAGTGGCCTCCAGCAGCCAAATCTGTCCCCACAGCCGAGGGGAAAATGCCAACTGTGCATTTCTCGATAGCCAGAAAGCTAATGTGGCTGAAAATTTCCCTCATCAAATGACTAGCTCAGGAATCCAGTGGCTTCTAATGAAGTTGAGAAATGGGGATTTCTTTTGTTTCCACTGTTCTTCTTGTGGTATCCACCTTATATCAGTTATTGCTCAATTTATTTTTCATTTCCTCTTTTTTTTCTTTTTTTTTTTTTTGTTTTTTTCCCATGTCTGACACCTTTTCTAGCTATTGCCTTTGCATGTTGGCATTGAGGAGTGAGCAGAAAAGACACTTTATTCATGTAAATTGAAATTACTTGCAGAGCACCAGCTCTTGCCCTTTTTACCTTTAAGGCATCAAGCTTTACTCTTTCTATTGAAACAACTCTGTTCTGCTTTGAATGCATAGTGAGGTGAAGTCGGCAAGCACTGCATTGTTAGAGATGTTTAACTCTTATCCCCACTTCTGTAAACCTTGAGGTGTAGGCTGTGTGTGGTTGAAATATTTGCAGTCATTTATCTCTTGGAGTAAGTGATTAGACCTTCTTCTAGAGGGAAAAAAAGAAGTGAGTAGTTTCAGTTATGTGTTTCTATCTCAATTAATAATGGTTCGGGGGTTTCTTTTGGGGTTTGGCAGAGTAAAAATGAGGATGTGTGTACTTGTGTAATAGTTGCACTCAGTGTTATGACAAACCATGTTTCAAATCATTAACTACAAAAAGCAATTTTGTCATTTTGTTTTTTTAACACATTTCTGTCCTGTTAATAAAACTTGGAAGTTTCACTGTTGAGGCAATAATGATGTGTGAAGGCTACAGCTTAGCTACAATTTGTATCCTAAGTGAAAACGTTGAGTAATGTCATGAATAACCACGTAGACCTGGAAACTTTGTAGCTCAATTTTCTTATCAAAGCATCATTTGTAACATTTTACATGCATAATGACATAACGGGCTCGTCTATTATCGGTGCTTCATCTATTGATTTTTATTTGTTTCATATCTGAAAAGAACCAAATACAATCTAAACCACAGTCTGTCAAATGTTTGTTCAAGCTGACTTGATTTGTTTTTTCTATGTTTTTTTATGTCCTTAACTAAGGAAGTGGAAAACTTCTTAGCAGATTTCTGATGTGCCAGAAATCCCTCAATTCTTGACACAGCATGGATTGTTTAAGCAGGTTCTCATGTTTTATTTGAAATAAGCTGCTTTAATGCAAAAATAGTTTATGTTATGATTTATGATCTATTAACCTCCTTAACATTCATTTTCTATGCTTGGTTTGATCCTCCTTCTACAGTTAGTCACTTGAGAAGTGATAAAGTTTAACATAAACATGGTGGTTTTAAGTAAACTGACATGAGAACACGCATTAGACTCTCTTGGATAATATTCCAAGAGCCCATTTTAATGTAGAACAGTCTTCCTGGTGTTTGAATCGTGTGTAGGCCGTCTCAGTCTGGCAGTAGGGAGGTGAACTTTTCAGGGAAAATGTTTTCTTTCTTCTCTATGTCCTATCAAAGATCTAGCAGATGCTGATTTGTGCAGAGTGTAGTGTGTAATCTGAAATACTTCCTGCTCTCAAGATGCTCATGTACAAGTTCCAACACGTGGCCCTCCTGGACCTCTGTCCCAGATTGCTTGTTTAGTTCTATTGTGACAGCGCCCTAGGGCTCATATTTGACAGGTTGAAGGAAGACTTGGAGGAAGTTAATGTATCAAATTCATCTCCTTGACATAGGGTGTCTGTATCATTGTCTTGCATTTTGACTCCAACAGTGGCTTTTTCTTTAGAATGCTCCAGTAGCAACAAGATGTGCAGCCAAGGGAATTTGCCTGTTCATTTTAGATCTTAAAGGGCTTTCTCTTTTGCTCACTCTTTAATGCTACTATTAGTTTTAAGTGGTGTGGCAGCACATAAACCTGTTTGCGGTGTGGTTTTATGACACCGTAGTCCTTTAAGTTAGGAATCGTTCTGTTATGTAAACTTGGATTTGTCAGTGGGAAATCTCTGGAGCTTGAAGAGCTTGTGTGGTCACCTGAAGATTTACGTGACTGTTTCCTTGATCCAAAATTCCTTGGATGTGGTCATCATTGGACCTGATCAGCAGGCCACCCAAGACAAAAAACTGTCAATCTCAGGGTGTGGATGAAGGCTGCTGGTCTAGGTGGGGTCTGAGGAAATGCATCTGTCCTTTCATAGAGGTATTATGTTCCGGCAGGTATCTGCTTACACACTTATTTTTCTGCAAGATCATCTCCTGCTAAGACATAATGTAGTTCAGTGAGTATGACTCACTGAAAAATAAAATATCATCTCAGAATTGACACTGTTGTGTGAACATGTACAATAGTCATATCAATTTTTTGCTGCCAACGATACAAGGAAAAACTTAAATGCTTCTCATTTTCCTTGGAAAATCTCCAAGTTTTGGATGCAGTTTTTTTTATGTAGTTTTTATTTAATTTACAAAACAGTTTGTTGCTAGTGTGCCCCATAAAGACTCATAAAATGCAAACAAAGAACCCTGTCCAGCACTGTCCTCAATGGCTCTGTCCTCATAGTTGTAGGGACACGATGAGTAGAGACATCTTTTTCTTCTTATTCCAGTCTCACTGCACCTCCGTTCTTTTTTTTTTTTTTTTTTAAGCCTTCAAATTCCAAGACCTTTTTGCTATTGTTTTACCATGTTATTTTTTTTCCTTTTAATGTAAAAATGCATAGAATGTCAACCCATTTAAACACAGTAACACGCTATCAATATTTTTTCCAGAACAGCCAGTTGTCAGGTTATAAGTGTTAAATGATGTAAAGTGATGATGTAATGATGTATCAATAGTTGTAGCTCCATAATGACCAACCAGAAAAACTGAACAGAAGTTATTACTCAGTGCTGCTTTGTGGAAATAACACACATTAATATTGACCTAGACTTTCCTCATCTGCAGATAAGCTCTCAAGCGTTTGCTCTCGGCAGAAAAAGATGCTGGTGTTGAAACAAAAACAAAACAGAAGTTATGCATATATGTATACACTTTTTTTCCTAAATTGATTTCTTTTTTTCTTTTTATGGTTGTTTAATGCTACTCTAAAAAAAAAAACCAACAAAAAAACAACTTGCATCAAAAATGTCATCCTCACTTTATTCCAGCCAAGGACCAATTTATTCTTTTTATACAAATATTTGACTTTCTTGTCACTTGTTGATCTTTGGTGGTCTCTAATTGGAAATTATTTTCGATAAAAGCTATTTAGTTGGTTTGAAAGGCAGTTTCATAATCATAATTTCTTGGTAAAAATAGAGGTTTCTTGGTAACATACTAGTAATGGCAAGTAATCTTTTTTTTTATTACAGAAATGTGAAATAAAATCGTGTTATCATTTGTCTCTCCTTTGAAGATTTACCAGATAGTCCTGCACTTCCTGCAGCGTTGTAAACCTCTTGGATGGGATATAGAGGGCTGGAAAATGTCCGTAGCACACTTACACCCTATGTTCCTGAGAAATGGACAATATAAGCAATAGGGCTTGGGGGTACTAGAGGAGTTTTAAGGGTCAAGACGGTACTCTGAGAAAAGGCTACACATCACAGTTCGGCTCTCGGCCTTTACACCTTTCGACAGTGCTTTGGGCAGCTCTCTTCAACCTTATTTCTGTGGAAGTTGGCGTTACTGCTTCTGGGGCACAGAGAGGTTTCTCCTTTATTCTTTGGGTGCTTTGCAACTCGTCAGAGCATTCCAGTTAAAGGAAACTTGATACGCTTGAACTGGTCTTTGCAGTAAAGAGTGTTTTTAAATGCATATGATGTTTCTTACAAAATGATTAATTATCTCCAACTAGGAGTGTTTAAGTCATCTAAAGGGTTGTGTATTTCTTCATAAAACATTTAAGTGTGTCTGCGTCTTCCCCCCCCCTCTAATATCTTGCCGCTCTATGTATTGGATAACATATGAATCAGGCTTAAATTCAGGTTATTATTGCAAGTGGTTAAGTCCTATTATTATTTTTTCTATTTTTAGCCTCTTTAACGGTGTACAAGAGCTATGAATAATTCATTTGCTGCGGTTTTATGATGAGGATCCTTTGATCAGGCTGATATTGATCACTGACGTACTTCATTTTACTATCTTGTTTTACTTTTTTTGCTACATCATCACCCACATAAAAGACCTTGTTAAAGTTACCCTTTAACCCTCATATGTCTGTCATTTCTTCTTCTATTGAAATAATATTCTACAATAATTCTTTTATTCATCCATCATACTTGCCCCCATTTTAAAACCAGAGTTGATAATCCTGCTCAGAAACACTTTTTGTTATACTGGATGAAATGGTCCTTCCATCCTGACAGCAGTCAATACATCATGTATTCATTAAAAGGAGGGAAAAAAGTCAGACCTCTGTGAGGGCTGCGGTTCTGTAAAAACTCTGACCAACTCCTGCCATTCGCACCGACAGGCAGGAATTGGTAATTCGCAGGGCATAGAAACAACAAATCGATGCCTTTATGTCTTGTCTCTGTCCCTTCCCTCTCTCCGTCCCCTGCGTGACCCCCCCCCCCTGTGTGCCGCTCACTGTAAACAAATATAGCTAACGGACTGGTCACTGCTGCAGCGCCAAAAAACAAAACAGATAAGGATTAAGTCTTGGAGGCGTTGACGTTTGCAGTGTGGACTTTCTACATCGCAGAAATTTCGATGAATTGCACAGCCCTTCAATCCAGTTTTTGTCGATCCAAACTTATACCGATCCGATACTGCTGTTGAACGAATGAATCGTATACTTTGCCATGTGAGTGAAGACATCAAGCTTGACATAAACATCTAGTCTTATTTTTTTTCTTTATTCAATTTTCTTATTTTTTATTTATTAGAAAAAAACATTCAACCTTGTTGAAAAAGGGAACAAATTAACACATATAAATGTACTTATTATTTATTAACAAATAAAGTGTACATTTATTATGATATTAATAAAAACAGAAATGTTTGGATAGGAATGCTGGATTGGCTACATTTATCTGATATCCGATCCACCTAATTTGTTAGTATCGGAGCCAATATCCGATCCGGGTATCGGATCTGTGCATCTCTAATTTGTAGGGATGCACGGTAACCTTTTTAGAAACTGATACCCAGAACTGATGAATTTCAGCTCCTAAATGCCGATACTGATAAGTGGGGCTGGGAAAAATGATCGATGCACTGAGAGATCACGATATTGTCATATGCTGATATCATATCGATATTTAAAAATGCGGTATCGATCTACTTTGCTGATGAAATCTCGCTAGATTTTTACGTTCACTCACGTAATCTTGTAGGTTTTTTAAAATCTTGCGAGAATTCGTAAGATAACGATGAAATCTCGCGAGATTTCCTTGGTAAAATAATCAATATTGCATTTTAAATATCTATATAAAATCTGCATATGAAAATATCACGACATGTCAGTGTATCAATATTTTTCCCCAGCCCTAATGATAACTGATAACCGATAACACACATGCATACCTAATCATGATATTGATACTATTTACAAAACCAAAAAGACTTTTCAGTCTTTGAAATGAAGAAATATTTATTTTTTCCCAGTGAAAAACTACGAGGAAGCCTCTCAGACATTTTCTAAAAGTTATCAAACAAAACTATTTGATATCGTGCACCCCTAATTATTTGCTTCATTTGCAATTTATTATGCCTGTTGTTTAAGACTTGATGGGAAGAACCCTTAAACTGGAAGAGGTTTTGTACTTTTTACTTTGCCAGGCCTGGCCATCAGCACCAGTAGTTCCTGGCTGAAGTCACTCAGTCAACGCGTTGTCTTTTCCTTTAGAGGAAAAGAAAAGATGACGGCTGAAAGCCCGTGTTGAAAAGTAAAGCTCAAAGTGCAGTGGAAGAACGGATCAAACAAAAAGGCGAGCCGTTGAACACTGAAGCACCGCATAGCGATGCTACAAAGTCCGTCTCACGGAGGCAACACTTCAAACTGGTATCCGCGGCACGTCTCCGCCATAACAGCCTGTCTCTACCTACGTCTCCTCCTCCTCCTCCTCAGTAGTGCCGCCATCATAACTACGTCACACTCACTCCGACCTCGCTCTCTAAAAACAGCCCAATCTTCCAATCTAGCTCCGTTTTTTTTCTTTTCAGAACTACACGTTTCTTTATAAATGCTAGTATAGACCCTTTTAAGCACGTTAGTATTGCGGTACATACTGGTACAACTATCCCGTGATACAACCCAACTACCTGCTTTAGACTAGTCAATATTTTTTTTGTGACATCCATAAACCCCAAAAACCATAATATTCGTTGTAATGTTATAATTTTTTATTTAGTTTTGACTTTAGTTCTTCAATTTGGTTAGTTTTCGTTAGTTTTTTGAGCAGGTTTACATGTTTTTATTAGTTTTTATTTTTTAGGAAATTGCTTAGTTTTAGTTTAGTTTTTATTTGTTTCAGTGTTAGTTTTAGTCTTTTGGGTCGTTTTTTCGTAAATTAAGCAAATTTGTATGGTGTGACATTCAAAAACATCAGAAAGCCACTCAGAGTAAAACCAATAGAGCAAAGTAAACAGATAAATCGAAATAGATTTCATATCAACCCAAGAGGCTTATGTATTAAACAAAATTTACAAAGACTAAAACTAAGGATGTTTTTGTAATAATTTTAGTCTTAGTTAGTTTTGTGAAGATACAATACAGTTTCAGTTAATCGTTTTCTAAAAAACTGTCATTTCTGTTTTTATTTCAGTTAACGAAAATGTTTTTTCAGCTTTAGTTTTCGTTTTTTCATTAGTTAACTATAATAACCTTGGTGGTCAAAAGAGGCTAAAGTACAGTAATAATTTTTTTTTTCCATTTCAAAATGATACCCACAGATACCCTGATTGGTTGCCTGGATGTTCAGCATATTTCTTCAACTCTTGCTCACCAACATCTGCACCCTGTTTAGAGTCTAGTTAGAGTGGTTGTTTGTGTCTCTGATACTTTGACATGTGTTGAGTTTTCCTACTGGATTACCATTGTTACAAAGTTGTTGGAAAGCAAAAGCTACCAAATTATTTCATTTTTAAAAAAATGATTTATATGCAACATAAAGGTAGTTTCTGAGATCAAACCACTCCAGAAAAAGGAATGCGAGTTTCATCTTCTTAAACTGCGACCTTGATGTACAAAAATAACTGCCGGCATATCGGCAGCTGTGACATTTCCACTTTCTTATACACCAACCCAATCAACCGCACATCATAGCAGTGATGACATGAAGTTATCAACCCAACTTAAACCACTTCATAAATGCATCAGTGTGAAGCAGAAAAACAGCAAAAATATTGCCAAGAAAATATCTCTCATTTCTGAGTATTTAATCCAACTATGGCTTTACTTGTCAGCAAGGCCTTGGAGGGGATTGGAGTGCAGGCATAATTCATTTGCCCATGTTGCATAAAGCATCTATATAAATGTTCCACAGTGTGACGAGGAGCTGTTTTACTAACCCAGTTTCACCTGAGATGCATTGTGCATCCATTTAATCTCTTCTAATCGTTTCACAACCAGTTACTCTCTCCCCCTTCATTTGTGGTTGGGAAAGTTTGGAGCAGAACTGTCATGATGCAATTTCTTAGCAAACATATGCTAAACTAAGATTTTACATAAAATTAGATAATAGGATTGCCTACCACTTACTGCCATTGCATTTGGCATCTCACGCTTTCTTCCAGACATTAATAAAAACAAAACAGACAGTAGCAACCAAACCGAGAATATGCAATAGTAATGTACTGTGAAGTGAAATGTGGAAGTAAAAGTACTTAGTGGAGTTTGCTTGTAAATCTGCTTTGACAGTTTTATGGTTGCATGTTGTTCCCATTGTAGTAGTCATGAATATCCTCCAATATACAAAGGCTAATATCAAGAATATACAGGTACTACCCAAAAAATGAGAATATCCTGAACAAGTTCTTGTATTTCTGTAATTCAACTTAAAAAGGTGCAATTTACATATTGTATATATAAATAATACGCAAATCAATATTTTCAAGCCTTTTTTTTGTTTGGATGTTGCTGATTAGAACTTGCAACTTAAGAAAACCTCAAATTCAAAAACTCAAAAAATTAGAATATTGCATGGAATCAATTAGAGGATTTTAAGAACAAAAAAGTCAGGCCTCCAGCCTTCCTGTTCAGCTTTCTCTTGACAACACCCCACAGATTTGCGATGGGGTTCAGTTCAGGTGAGTTTGCGAGCCAATCAAGCATGGTGATCCCACAGTTGTTGATCCAGGACTTTGTACTTTTGGTAGGGATGCACCGATCCACCTTTTTAGGGCTCCGATCCGATATTTGATGTTTCAGTATCTGCCAATACCGATACAGAAAAGGAGGAAAAAAACAGCATGGTATTGTTTGACGGTGCACCTCGATGTGTGAAAATGGACTGGGATCTTTCTTTTGTGCAGAGCAACATCAGACTTTGCTTTGAAGTTGTACTTCCATGGTCATTTCATTAATATTTCTGTGTTCTCCATTATTATTGAATGCATTCTGCATCGTTTCTGTTTAAAAAAACCTTCTGGTATCTTAGTATCCAGCTGTATTTGTATACTAGAAGAGAGGCTTGTGGTCCAACGGCAGGCTTTTCCGGGTCCTTCTCATGAATTTCCGTCTGATTGGCTGCCTCCCATCAGTGTATGAAGGAAGCTCCGCCCTCCGCTCTTATTTTGTTACAGACAGGAAATAGAGCCGACAAACAAGTTTGTTCCGCCATGCTAATGAACAGTTAGCTAATTAGCTTCTCAACTCCGAGCTACAGTCGTGCAGTCTTCACTTCTAGTGCGTAGTGGAGGTTTACCTGCCTTCCAATTGACAGATGGAAACCCCACGTGGGATACGCCATTTAGCAATGTGACGCAGAAGCTAGCAAGGCTGTTCCCGATTCGGCTCTTTTCTTCGTATTGTTTCTCTGATGAGACAGCACAGTCCGACTGGGGGGAACGCAACGCTAGCAAGTCAGCATGTGTAAGCTAAACAAGGGGAAACCCTCCGTCATTTCAGACAGGTAGCAATGTCTACACGGGTTCTGCAGTGGCAGCGTCACGCGCCGTTTCAAACAGTTTTCTACCTGGTATAAACCTGACTATGACCGAGATAATATGTCCACATAGAGATTACTTATTTGGCAACCTGCACACTGGCACAGTATATGGCTCAAATAAACGTCTATAACATGCCATTCAGTCAGTGCACGTAAAAATAAATGTTATAATTATTTTAAGTAAATATGATGAATCTGAAGGGAAAAACATACAGTCCATACCCTCCGTCAAACATGCTGTGAAAGTAATACTTATGAAACAATATAGCTTATTAATAAAAATGGTTCCATCTGTGCAACCTTTAGATAAATGCAAAATCAATAATAATAAATGGCCTAATAAAGGAGCTGAAATTGAGAAGAAAAATATCTCCACTCGCTTGGTTGAGTAGATATTTTCAAACAGCAAATCATCTTTTTAAAATGGTTTAGTACTATAATGAAAATAGAAATGAAAGATTCATGACAAAAGCAGCTGAATAAACAAACGCTTCATCAGAGTTTTAACATGGAGGTCGTTTCCAAACAGCAGATTGGATTTAAAAAAAAAGAAAAAAGCCTCTCCACACGCTGTACTGGACGCCGGTGGATACTGTCAGTATAACCCTTGTCATGTCCAAAAAGATTTAACGGTTTTCTCCCTACTTTTCTCTTGTCGACACCCGCAAGATTTTTACCTGTGAAACGTGGAGACCAAACCGCCGCAGGACTCTTGTTTGAGCAGCGACAAAGGGGAGACACGGCAGCCTGCTAGCAGCTGCGACTCTGGCCTTGTAAACAAACAGCCTCTATGTGCTGCATCAGTAACCGCGTGATGTCACTTAAATGGGTAGCATAGAAATACACTGAATAGATCTGCACCTACAGATCGGGCCGTTGATGGCTTCATTCTTGTCAATCACGATTTTTACCAATCTAGGATTTTTCGATATCTGAGCCAATCCCGATCTAGTGATGGGCTTGGTGCAACCCCAACTTTTGGCAGTGTGGGCTTGGGTGCCAAGTCCTGGTGGAAGATGAAGTCTGCATCCCCATACAGCTGGTCCACTGAAGCAAGCATGAAGTGCTCCAAAATGTCCTGGTAGACGGCTGCATTTTTGCTGGACTTGATGAGACACAGAGGACCAACACCAGCAGCTGACATGGATCCCCAGGTCATCACAGACTGGGAAACTTAACACTGACCATCTTCTCCAGGCTGCAATCAGCCCTTTAAGCATCCACACATTCTCTTCCACACTTCTTCCTTCCACTTAACTATTAATGTGCTTTGAGACAGCACTCAGAGAACATCCAGCTTGATTTTGCTATCACTTTTTGTATCTTTCCCACCTTTGCAGGCAGTCGATGATGGTTTTCTGCACAACTGTCAGATCAGCAGTCTTCCCATGATTGTGAATTCTTCTTAACCAAGACAGAGACTTTTTAAAAGGCTCAGGGCACTAATATGCAAATGTTTTGGATTACTTACCTGATTACAATGTGACTGCACCTACAATACTGGAGCTTTTACAGTATTCTAATTTTTTTTTAGTTTTTGAATTTGAGGTTTTTCTTAAACTGCAAAGTCTAAATCAGCAACATCCAAACAAATAAAAGCTTGAAATATATGTATTTGCATATTATTTTTCTATACAATATGTAAATTTCAACTTTGAAGTTGAAATACAGAAGCTCTAAGGACTTTTTCCGGATATTCTAATTTTTTGGGTAGTACATGAACTTGTTAGTTGATTGAAGTTACCCATGTAGTCCTGATTGTTTTCCAAACCCTCATAAGTACTGTAGTACACTGACTGTTTTTGAATTATTGTATAATAAGGAACTGTGATACACAGTTTTGGCTGGGACTTTGTGTTGTCTGGGTAGATTGCCAAGCAACACATCTCATGAAGAAACATTTGTGTGTTTTTTACATATTTTTGGTGTGCAGACTGAGAACTTTAGTGTAAAGATGTCTGAAAACTTTAGCTCTTCTTTGTTGCTGATGTTATTCTCAAAAGATTTGAGCCACAGGCCCCTATTTTAGGCTATTCCCTACTGCTGAGGGTGATCCCAGGGGGTGGATAACCAACTGCTTTCACACAGTCATGTGCCAGCCCCTATACACTTAACCCCAAACCCCAAATTAAATTTTAATATGAGGGCTGGATCAGTGCAGTTTCTAATGACTGTTTTTCTGTCGCAGTAAGCTGGTATTAAAGTTTAAACTAGTCTGATCTCATTTTAACAAGGTAAATCACACGCATCATTGCAAAGATAATTTATCTGAACTCTTCTGAACTCCGAGGTCAAGCCTGCACTCTATGAGATTGCATCACTTTCCCATCATCCGAGTCACCCTTGTGTCCACCATTCCTGTCTCACAGCTGGCCTGCCAAGTCTCCCATGACCCTTTGCTGCTGTGCTGTTTTGTTGTGAGAGAGTCAAGGACAGCCCAGGGATGAGATGCAGTCTCAAGGGTTTTAGCTGCTGAGGTTCAATGTGAAAAGGAGCACAAGCGTGTACGCGCTGGTCCATCGCCATCCTCAGCCTGACTGTCTTGTGAAGCAAACCTGCCCTGTGGCTGAAATGCAAGTTTTGGTGTAAGTTGGAGGAAGTGCAGCAGGTGCTTGGGGGCTTATGATTAGCAGTGACACACAGAGCACATTCGAGAAGGCAGCAGGGAGCCCTGTGATTTTAGCAGGCTGTCACAGGAATGAGGTTACCCTGTCTGCCTCTGTGAGCTCATGCTATTGTATCTCAGTGCCTCAGCAATCCTGCTGAGCAGTAGTACACTGTTTGTTCCCACAGTGAGGAGAGACCAAGATCCATATTTGTTCTCGTGGGCTTATTTTGTAACCATTTTTACAACTTCATTTTTACAAAGATCTCCTTCTGTTCTGTCACTAGTAAATAAATCTAAAAGTAAACAGGAGGACATAGTCTCAATACCAGTACAGTTTTTATTTCTCTTTCTCCCTTGCATGTCTCTAGTACAGCTTTCCAGTGAAAGTAAATCACCATATAGGCCACTAGGTGTGCTCTTTGACTGAATCAGCTTGTGAGTTCTTTTTTTTTCTTTTTTTTTCCTTTCCCACCAGCAGAGAAACATGGGGTTTTGACAGCATCTGTACTGCAGGATGTGGTGAACTCGTGTCACTGTTTTCATACTAGGAAACAAAAGCTCATAGTTGCACCGTGCAGCTCTCGTTTTATACCACTGACATGCAGTTTTTGTGGCTTTTGGTTACTGTATTGTATAAGTTTTTTCAGTTGTTATTTTAAGGTGCTCTGGGAAAATCTTAGCCACACTAGGTTGAGTTATGTCACTGAAGGGAAATTGTTTGAGTGGTCTTCTGAACATGAGTGGCTTGCTGATGACTGAAGCTGGTTGACCTTTTGCTAGGTCAGTAGAAAGGATACAGCTTTGTACTTAGTAGTTTACAGTATGGCAGATTTACATAAAAGATTATCCCCCTCATACAGCAATCCTATTCTGTCTTTGGTAATATGAAACCTGTTGTAAAACTAATAAAATCACTGCTCATGGGGGATTGTTTTACTTTATCATAATGATGGTATTTATGGTGATTAGTAATTCTTTGATATGACATAGAGCTATTTCACTTATCAGCTAAACATTCTGGCTTTGTAAAACATGTCTTTAAGTAGCACTATTTTACATTCTGACCATAAAAATATATATGTCTGACTCGTTTGATGGCATAGTGACATTTATTATGTACATTCCTGGTGCTGTCATTGCCCAGCAGTGTCCTGGGGCTGAAAAACCGCACTTCTCAACTTTATTTCTTGGGGTGCTACAGCACTTTTCAGCAGCATTTAGCTACTGCACCACATCACACGGCAGCAGCTGATATCAACACAATGTTTGTTTTGAACTCACACTGTGGCTGATTCATAGAAAATGTAAGATTACAGGATTGGAGGAAACAAAGAAAAAAGAAGGGACAGCTGGAGAGCACTCAGAGAAGAGATTGATGTCAAATTAGCAGTCGATAGGGGATGTCTCACTGAAAAATCTGCCAAAGTACAGTTGCGCTTAAGTTACAAACATTTCTTTTGACAAAACAGTACATTAGACTTGAAGAGGTCACCGTAAACTCTGTTAGCCATTATAAAGAAGCTATTTAAAAGAAAACAAAGGCTCCTGCCTGTTTCCCTTTTAATTTTTTTCTATGTGTTTTGTAGGAAATCTGCCTGGCTGGTGGTTATGAGGATATTTTTTTCCCCAAGCCTACTTATCTGCATGAAGGAAGAAAAAAAAAACCTTTTAAGGTGCCATAACGTAGTGTTTTACATACACAATCCTTCTTAAATTATCTTCAACTTAATTTTTAATTACAGTTGGGTGGGAGGAAAAGTTAATGAGCTCATTTTAACCTCTTTTTATCTCCAACTTTTGTTTGTCCCGAGAATAAACACGAGAATAGACCTGTCTGTAAGCGCGCGTTCACGGGGCAAGGCGTGAAAATGCTGTTAAATCCCGGCCTGTTGGCGGCCAACAGGCCGGGATTTATCAGCATTTTTTCTTTTTTTCTTTTTTTGTATTCCAAAATTAAATCAACGAGAGAGCTGTAGTTTCTGGTGTAACCAAGCGACGCTGAATGGCTTGGCTGGCTGCACTAAGATAGTCCTGTAATCAATCGCAGAAATTCTTGGTTGACTAAAACCCTGAAATTTAAACTAAAAAATCGACTGATCAAGTGTGTGTGTGTGTGAGGGTTTATTTGTAAAGCACTTTTAAAACAAGGCTAAGCAAAGTACTGTACATTACAAATATAAATGTAGCATAAAAAGTAAGAATAAAAATATCAAAGTAAAAGTGTAAATGAAGAACTAGTAAAAACATTCAAAAGGATAATAAAAGCTATTAAAAAAAAAAAAAAACTCAACTCTGACAGCGTTTTTAATCATGTGCATCTTCACAATATAATGTCCTATGATTACCTCAATTACACACAAAAGGCAATTCAGGGAAAATTATCTTTATTTAAAAAAGCCCAGATCAAGACAAGTGTAAACGAAATGAAGCCCTACATTAGGTTCTAAACCAGGATCACCAAATCTGGACCTCGTGGGCCAGTGTACTGAATGTTTTCAACATTTCCCTGCTTCAGCACAGCTGACTGAAATTAAATGGATCCAACAGCCAATGATGTTCTGGACAACGAGTCATTAATTTGAGTCCGGTTTGTTGGCACATAGAGAAAGTGAATACCTTCTGGAGACTGGCCCAAGTGGTCCGGATTTGGTGATCCCTGTTCTAAACAATATAGCCTGGGGCACGGTGCAATTGCGCATTAGGCAAAAGGAAAAACACTTAACCACAGCAATCATTGCGGAGCAGAGCACCGCCAACTGCTGCAAACAGCGATGAGACAGAGTTCCCTTTTCCTTGTCACCAGTTACCAGAGTGACTTATAGAATAATGAAGCTGCTGCCTGTGTCTGACATGTTTCACCAGCTGGACCAGCTGAATTGACTGTCTGGGTAACTCACGAAAGGTGGACGGGGGTCCTCAGGTTCCCGTCCATTATTGAAGTGTTGGACTCATTTGAGAAAAAGTTTTTCCTAACATGAACTTTTTACTAATATTCTGGTTACGCTGCCCGTTCCAGTTGCTCTTTAGGGCCTGTTTTCAGTTTTAAACAGGATTAAATCCACTATCATAGCTATGATGCGGACAGAGAGGTGAGCATCTCCTGCTCTTATTAGAAAAAGAGCTCACGGACAAACTGGACTCTGATGAAAAAACCCACGTTTAACAGGCCGAGTCGCTGTCTTGTCTTAAACTGAGAGCTACAGTGCACACAGCTGCGTGGTTGTGTCTTTTCCTCTGCTGCTGAACCCCATAGTTGTGATCGGGTGCTTAAATAGTTCTTGATCATGCATAGTATGTATACTTTATGGCTCCATGAGAGTGTATGAGTACGCACAGCAGTGTTATGTTTCTTAACGTTCATTGTATTGGGCACGCACTGTTTGTTTGCATGCACTGTTTTCACTGTTTGCAGGCGATCTGAGATTTCTCAAAAATCAGTAACAAGCAAAAAACAGCAGTATTTTAATGACTATTTAGCTGCACTACTGCTTTGCCACAGATAGGCATGTGGCAAACGCAAAATAAAATTGACCCGATTGAGAGAGATTAGTGGAAGAGGTAAATAAAATATAGCATATAAAATAAGCAATTATGAAATATTAAGTTCACAGGATATGGATAAAGATTTGCTAATTGAGCAAATGGAACCTTGAAGATAGTTTCACATCTATTACGCATGTGGCACAGTGCCAGCGGGTCCAGCGCAGCAGCGGGTCCAGAGAGGAGCAGCACTGAGAGGATCCAAGCTACAAATGTAAGACTGACAAAAAAGGAATTCAATCCATCACATTTTCCCCATTTTTACATTAATATCCAGCAGCAAGAGAACTTAAATTTTTTTTTTTTTTTTTTTTGACCAGCTGTTGGGAGATTGGCGGCATGCGCTCCTTTGTAACTGGCGGCCATCCCCCCTCCACCTGCGTGATCCGCTACAGAGACTGTATGAAATTAACGTGGCATAAAATCGACCAATCAGAATTTTGGTCGATTCAGCATGTATTGACCAATAAGTTGACCAGTCGACTAGGACTTTACAGCTTAACACTAAGAAGAAAGGACATTACTTTTCACTCGACATATACCCGCTTTTGGCCCATATAATGAATTAAATATTACTCAATAATATATGAGGGCTCATTTGCCGGTTTACATTAAGCAGTAAAATATCAGTAAGAAGGCTGGTTGTGGAGAGGCCTGGTTGTTTCTTTCAATTAAAAAACAAAAAAACACGTTGACTTCCTTCAGTGTGTTTGAATGGCTGTTGGACTAATTTAAACTCTCTTAAGGAAGTTTTATGTTTAAGAAATCGTGTAAGGATGACTGTAACACAATGGCATGGAAAAGACATGAAAACACAACAGTTGTTGCTGGTTTTTTAAGATGTGCAGATCTTTGACCCAGCCATCAAAATTGCTTTTCAGAGATTTGTGGCTCCTGAATTGCTGCAATGTGTAGTACAGTAGCTTACACTGAACACCAAATAACTTTCATCCATGTAAGTACATGACAGGGGTGTATTCAAGTCATCGCTCCATCTTGCCTGGGGCAGCTGTATGGATCGCTTTAAATTCAGCAAATATCTCTCCCTAACATTTGCAATAAGCTTGTCCCTGCAGGTACCACACTCTTTTGCCTTGTTCCGTTCCATGTTAGACAAAGAAAGCCTACTGAGATAAAATGAATAAATAAATTAATTTGCCGTAGTTCACCTTGTGTGTCTAGCTCTTCCCCAATGTTTTCTGGCTAAGTTACCATGTCAACTCACACCTTGCCTTCCATCGTGGTGATCTCGTGCGAAAAAGTGACATGTCATATATTGTGTGATTCATATAGTGATGCGCATTTGCACGAGCTTAATAACTGTGTATGATATTAATAAAAAAAGAAATGACTGAATCGGAATGCTGGATCGGCCTCATTCATCCGATATCCAATCCAGCTAATCAGTCAATATCGGAGTTGATATCCCATTCAGCTATTGGATTGGTGCATCTCTAATAGGCCAATGTAGTCACAGCACCAGAGGTAGCGCCAATAGCCGAGGACATAGAAAATGTTACTAAAGAAGAAAGTGATTGAAAAGATACCCATCTAGGAGGACTACAGCCAGTTTCAAGTCCAAATATAGTCCGAGGCGGTCCCTGCAAAGGTCTCCACCTTCAATGTACATCGATTTATATGAGCTTTGTTTCTTCTTTGGCCACTATTGTGCTTCAAGTCTCTCTTATCTTCCTCAGTTTTTAAATTTGTGGGCTGTGTGAAAGCCAGTGGAGGTATTCAAACTTTTCCTTCAGTGGCCATGCTGTTCTGTTTACAAGATCTTTCACGCATGTTGCTATGAAAACGCCTCGTTGAGCAATTGGTAGAGAAAAACCATCATACAAAGTTTGAAGCTAGTTAGCATTAGCAGCTTCCACCAACTAAAAAGGCCTGGACTTGTACATATAATCAATGAGTAATTCTTTTTCTTCTTTTTGAAATCAAATCCCCTCTTTTTCGACCTCATATATTGCTTAAAAAGCATTTTTCTTAAAGGAGTGATGACATAGCAGTTAAAAACTAGTTTATGGTGTTGGCATTACTGCATATGTAAATACTCCAAAGAAAAAAACGGCATTTTTTACAGCGGAGTATTGTTTTGAAACGCCAGACCTCACTTCCTCAGTAATACAGTTGGGTCCGGTGATGATATGGAGCTTTACCCGGAGACCACGTTGACTTCATTTTGATTGGCTACACCTTATTTCGCTATGACCTTATTTGGAGAATCTAGGTCAAGCTGCGGTCGGAGTTTGCTAAAGGCTAACTGCTAGCAACATGGGCACTTCAGACAGTGTGAGCTACGTTTATCAGACAAGACAGCATTTAGAAAATAAATAAACTTACAGGTAATGACAAGGTTGTGGCCCCTCCCTCAGTGTTGCTGCAGAAGTTTTCTTTTAAATCCATTTGTTTGAAAATCCAGACCTGACTGCACAGAAGTTACTACTAGCTCCATACACGAAGCTGAATCAGACAGGAGGGGAGGGGGGAGCGGACGGTGCATAAACCGTTAGGAGGGGGGGAGGGGGGGGGGCGCTGTTTACTTGATAGTGTGCTCTTATTGGAGCAATTAAATTACGTAGAATGATAGAACTACGTAGAATGATAGCCTGCTGTCTGATTCAACTGTTTCTGAGCAGAGAGACAAAGCTGACAGACCATAAACAGGAACTTTGATTCTCACTCTGGACATTCACATGGCCTCATCAGTGCACAACAGATCATATTATACACCCAAAACCCCAGAAAAGTGAAATTTGATGTCATGGCACCTTTAACAAGATTTGAAATACAGTCTGGTTGTTCCTTAAACTAGATACTTGTTGGGAACCTGGCTGTCCTCTTCACTCAGCCTACACAGCCAAACACTTTCTGACAGATGGCACTGAAGACACACTTACTAGAGATAAGTGGATGGATCCCCCATTTACATGATACAGGAGTTTTCCTGATATCATCTGCTCTAATTACAAATTTGACAGTGAATGCCATATCTCGCTGCCTTTTCTTACGGCTCCCTACATTTCAACTTTTTGCAAGCAGTTTGGGTTTAAACTTTCTGAGGGAGAAATGGTACCCAGCAAAAGTTTCTACATGAACTGGGAAAACCCAGCACTTACCACAGGCCAGCAGATTTGACCACCTCACAGCTATTTCATGTGTTTTGGGTCCTCTTGTTGACATCAGTAAAGCTTTAAATAAAATGTATGTTTTTGCTTTATTCCAATCTGGCTGTTTTTATTTTGTGAACATCAGGCCAAGTTGTAAGTCATCTTGAAGGCCACAGGCTATTTGACGAGGAGTGGTGCTTCATTACATCACTGTGTTGGACACCCTTTTCCTGCCATTTCCAGATCAGCAGTCCATGTCCTTCATTCTGTTATCTACATGAGCTTTTCTTCTTCTTTTGATTATCACAGAATTAAAAGCCAGAAAACTATCTCAACAACTGTTACTGAGTCATTATAAGAAAAAGTTTTCATTTTTTCATGCTAGTTTGGATTAAAAGTAAGTGTATGATACTGTTGGCATGTTTTTGATAATTTAAGAAGACAATGGAGACAAAATTGAAAATGAAATTGCTATACTGCTGGTTTAGGATGGGTTGGGCTTCCCAGTGAATTCTGCCTGGTAGCAGGGTGAATGGAGATCCACAGTGGATGCAAATGTGACGCCATCTGAGCACTTTGACCTGTCTGACCTGCCGTTTAGTGCTTCAGAGTGGCGACTGGCCTTGGCTCAGTCTGCAGCTGCGCAATTGGCTCAGAGCATCTGTCATCGAATTTTCTGATCCTCCCTCACATCTGCAACGTCATAAGTCACTATGTTAATGGGAACTTTGTGCGTCACCACAGAGTGAATATGGACTTGGTACTCACTCACCTTAGGTGCAGTAGAGAGACAGCACCTGAAAGAAGTGAGACTGGGATGCTGAGTTCTGTCTGAAAATGGGAGGGAGCTGTGAAAAATGGAAGCTCTATACTGATGATTATGACATGCAGTGGTGGGAAGTGTGTAAAGTGGAAAAACTACAGTAAGGGAGGGATGTTGTAAATGGAGACGGAGCACATATCCACTCTTGTCTAGCTCTTTGGCAGACCACTCTGCAGCCCAGCCCAGGGAGTGGGGAGATCTTTGCCTTTGTCTGAGCGTATGAGGCAACTGGGGAGAGTAAATCAACTCTTTTGTTTTTGTGCGCCGCTCCCTTACATGTCTCTGTGTTCATTAATTTAATCAATGTTGGAGAAGAGTCATGCCATAACATAAAACCACAGCATACGCCCAAATTTTATTTGGTAAATTAATTACCCCCCTCCCCCTTCACATCTTTTAAATTTTCTTTAATTTGAGCTCAGTTGATTTGATGATGGAGGATATTTGGGAGCTTCTCACACCTCCCAGTTCAGTTTCTTAACTTTCTTTTGTCTGTTGCAGCGACTGTCAAATAACATTTCTGTGTGGAAGCAATCCTAAGATACTCCTCTGCTCCTGGTTAATCATGCTGAAAGTGAGCTCGGCTGCTTCGCCTCATGTTTGCCCAAGATCAGGTTCTGTGCCCATCTCATGGCCAGCTGTGACTGAAACCTAGACACCACCCCCCCCCCCTGCTGCTTCAAGTAAAAACCAAGAGCTCTCTATCAATGAAGTCAGTGTCTGGTCCCTGAAGTAAGTCAGGGATGGGGGGGTTGAAACTTCATCCACTCCCATGACATCAGAGCAACTAAGCAGCCGCTTCAATAGAGCCTCGCTCCCTCAGCGCTGACCCGGGGATCTGCAGTGTTAACCTAAGCATAGCTCAACCGCGCTGGTGGCTGTGTGGGTCATAAGACTAGTTGTTGTGAATGTGCTCATTGTTGAGCATGAACAAATTTTCACAGTGGATCACAGTATTCCAAAATCATGATTTTTAGATGGCCTGGGGGAGCCTATGCCACATTGCAGACGTGCTCATTTGTAACAGCTCGCTTAAGTGCAGCATTTACATAGCCTGCATGCATAAGAACATTTCTAGGCCAGATCTAAATTTAAAACGGTACCATACATCATTAAGGCTCAGAGAGGAAAGAACTCCACTTCTTGACGTAGCCTTCACTGCTGACGTAAAGTTCCCTTCTTATGCATTTCCTCATTGGAGTAATGTTTGCCATCCTTCTGGCTCGTGTTTGCTACCCAACACAAAAGACAATCATTGCTACACTCCTTAGAGGAAGTCATCCGTTGTGTAAATTTAAACAAAAAAAAAAAAGTAGATTCTGAAAGACAAGTCCTGCGCTCTGACAGTTTTTGGTGTTGAAGGCTAAAAAGTCATTTATCTGTTATTTCAGGAATACAATTGGTGGAGGGAAACTGTCTGACGAGACTAAACTGTGGAAATGGCTGCTGGGAATTTTGCAGGATTCAGGCTTAACTGTAGAATATTTGGATAACTCTGTCAGCATGTTCTTTGGGAAGAACTGTATTAAATGGGAAGCAGCTTGGTTGATATGGTTTGAGAAGAGTCCATTTATAATTCTCTTACATCATTTCTGATTTTTTTTTTTTCCAGGTCAACAGAAGCGTCTGAGCCTGTGAAGTTTCTCAGCTTTGATGCAGAACAGGTACGACTATCCATCTGCAAACAGTTTCTAAATTTACTTCAAGTATGTTGTCTTTTTAATCACTGTGCCTGAAAGAAGCTGCACAGTCCTCTAATGAAATGTCATTAGCAGATGGAGAAAAAGGCATTTCTGATTTATATTTGTATAAGCTGTCACATCTAAAGGAGTTTCAAATCTCTTTGGAGCATTATTCTGGAAAGACTGTTTTACTGCCGAGTGTAGGAAAAAAATACTAATCCAAGAGTGTTTTCTCAAAGAGTTCTGTTTTTATTTTATTTTAAAATGTTTTGTAAGATAGGAAGGTCTTCTTGGTAATGCCTACACCTCTCTATTTCACTTATCAGTTCAGCTACTACAAGATGACTGAAGAAGTGATTGTCATCGCCAAGTTTGACTACATGGCCCAGCAGGACCAGGAGCTGGACATAAAGAAAAACGAGCGTCTATGGCTGCTTGATGACTCCAAATCCTGGTGGAGGGTCCGAAACGCCACCAACAAGACGGGCTTTGTGCCGTCCAACTATGTGGAGAGGAAAAACAGCGCCAGGAAAGCTTCTATTGTCAAGAATCTCAAAGATACACTTGGTAAAAGCAATCAGTTTTTAAGTTGATGGTGATTTCAGTAAGGGTTGGTTTGATGAGCAGTGAACAGAGGGCATGGAAGAGTTTGAACTCTCCCCATGACCTTGTTTATTTTCATAGAGGAGCTCATTATATTTCAGTTAAGCTGCATAGATAGCAGAACTCTAAATATTTATATACTTCTTGGGTCCTTCACAGTATTGTCGAAGTGAAGGTTGACGAGCTTTGTGTTTCATACTGTTTTTTTTTTTTTTTTTTTTAACTAAGAAGGTGGGCTCTATCGAGGGCAGATCTCACTCTGTTTTTGACCACACTGCTGTGGTGTATAATATACTGCATGACAAACACCACAGAAGGATGGTCTCAGTCTGAGTCTGATAGGTTGAAATACAGGCAGCTACTTTCCCCTCACCACACACAGTTACACTGAGACTTCAGAAACCGTTTATTGTCTGATGTGAGGCTTCGTTTACAGCATTTACTTAGGTAAGACGGCTATAGTTTCGGATTTAAAATGTTCATTTGTAGCCTGTATGCTGCCATTTTTCTTTTGTGTCTCTCTAGTTTCAAATCTAAATACTGCTGCTGTTTATTTGTGTGCAAGCAAACACAGCAGATGATTTTTGTTTTCTGGCCTTTTTAAATCATGACTGGAAGTAAGAAAGGGCAGGTGTTGTCTCCTCTGTCAGCACTTCAGGAATATTTCAGGACATTACCATCTGCCAAAGGCCTACAGCCAGGAGCAAGCAAAATGTAACGCGTGTATATAAGCCAAGGCTACTATTTGTCTTAACTTCCTTCTCCCTGATGACAGATATTCATGATAATTTGTGATGCACACATTGACCACTGGTTCCGTCCTGGAACACAGTTGAATAACTTGGCATCAGTGAAGACTTGAAGACTTCATCTCTGGTTTCTAATTCTTGACATGCTCTTTGCTCCACAGGACGTTTTTATTTTAATTAAAGTTCAGGGGCATGGCTGTTTGGTTTATTTTCCCCATGACTGTTTGGCCCAGATCTCACCAAGCTGTATGCCAATGTGGGAAAAAAGGCAAACAGCCCTGCACGACTCCCAGTATAAAGTAGCGCAGTCAAAGCTACTACTACTTTATAAACTGAAATCAATTTCAGTGCCATGAAGAGAAAATGCAAGAGAACCTAATGTTGGAAGTTACAGAGAGGGATGGAGGCTTTTTGTTTTGAAAGTATTTTCCATACACACAAAATCAAAACCTCAAAATACAGCTTTATTTATATCTTTGTTTACTAAGTACCAAAGATGTAACAACTGTAGATTTTCTTGGCACTTGTCGTGATTTTACAATTATCACAATTGTTTTGCGTTGTGCAAAACAGATATATGAAATCCCTTGAACGTTTCTCATAGATCTTTAAAGGTTGAATATGGAACATTTTTATTAAAAGCTATTTTTTTTAAAAATCCTTCACAAGTTGTTTGGAGGGGTGCAGAATGAAACTACATTTCCCTTCAAAAATTATTTTTAGCCTGAAAATAAATATAAAACTTAATGGGTTTGACAATGGTATCATGTTTACATCTACAAGCCGATACACGCCAGCAATTGCGGGTTGCCAAATACGATCTCTGTGTGGCAATAAAATGTTGGGCACAG
>JALJCO010012101.1:0-101394 GCA_023101725.1 Atherinomorus stipes | reverse complement strand
CCATTTCTTCATGTGTTCAATACTTATTCCCTGTTTCACTATATTACACATAACTTCATTCATGGACATAAATGTTAGCATTTCTTTGTATGTGTGCATTAAGCCCCGTTTCCACCAGCGGGTCTGGGTCGGGTCGGGCCGGATCGGTACTCGTTTTTTTGCGTCTCCACAGATAAAAACTGGGACGGGTACCCTTATATCCGACCCGACCTGGCCTACTTTTTTGGCACCCTTGGGTAGGGGTACTGATCTAACCGATCCGGACCAAAGAAGTGGAGCTAACGTGACCCAGCGTAAAAACAAAGCTGGGGTGACTTCTTTTTTGCTTCTGTCATGTGTGGATGTGTTGCACAGCGATGATGTCACGCGATCACGTAGCAGCGCTGTCCAGCGCCTCCAGAGTCGGGTACAGGTTGCTGTGGGGACGCAGCGTGAAATCAACACATCCGTACCAAAACCCACCCGATCCAGCCTGGCCCGACCTGACCCGACCCACGGGGCTTTAGTTGGGTTGTTGTCGACATCTGGGGAAAATTTCATGTTAATTGCTCTACTAGAGATATATTTTCTGAGAAAAATGTTGATGTGTTCAATACTTTTTTCAATGCTATCTATCTATCTATCTATCTATCTATCTATCTATCTATCTATCTATCTATCTATCTATCTATCTATCTATCTATCTATTACACACACAAAAACACACACTTCAGTCGCGTTTACTACAACCATAAAGTATCAGGTCTGAGCAGATTAAACAACAAGAACACATCATACTACTGTAGCGTAAATGAACACAGTACATCACCCCTGAGTCTGGAGACGTTTTCATCCGCATCAGACCGGATATCATTCCAGTAAAAAAATGATAAAGAAAGGTGTAAAGTCAGCTTGACACATTTTGCATACACTTAAGCAATGCAATGAAAAATACTTTATTTATCCTCGGAGGGAAGTTCAATATTGTAATAGGCTCTCTCCTTTTTTTTCTTCCAAACAATCTCACATATACACAACATAACAATAATAATAAAATAACAATAATAAGTGGAAAAACTAACAGTGTAACAATAATAAATGAATCAGAGATGCTGCTGGCGGGAGTTTGTTTCTAAACCTTTCCATCCTCCAGCATATATGAAGATATGAACATGTTATGGGGGCTGATTATTCTGCAGTTACTTTGACTGGTCTGACCAAAGCAAAGATGATGTCAGCAAGCAAAGAAGTGTACGAAAGCAAAGATGATGTCAGCAAACAAAGAAGTGTACGAAAGCAAAGATGATGTCAGCAAACATAGAACTGTGTGAAAGCAAAGATGATGTCAGCAAACAAAGAAGTGTACGAAAGCAAAGATGATGTCAGCAAACAAAGAAGTGTACGAAAGCAAAGATGATGTCAGCAAACAAAGAACTGTATGAAAGCAAAGACTCTCATCTGCAGTCAGATCAGAAATGCTACTCTGACGGGAACGAATGACTCACTGAACTGAACTGAATGACGAGTCGTTGTGGAGTTTGGACCAAGAGTTAGGAAACTGGATGTTACTTTATTATTCCAATTTATTTTATTTGACATAATTCTATTTAAAATTCTGTTTAATTATATTCTAAGAATTGTGTTTATTTTAGTTTTGCTTTTTTGTATTGATTAATTTAATCTAGTTTCCCCTTATTTCATTCCCATTATATAATAATAATAACAATGATTATGATTATTTGAATTACTTTGATTATTATTATTGTTGTTGTTATTTAATTTGGTTGGAGTTTTTATGATCATTTCATAAGTCAGCAGTTTAAAATCAACAATAATGCTGCTTCATTTTGTTTAGTCTGATTTTATTTTATTTCATTTTAGGAACTCTTGTTTTATTTTACTCCTGAAGCACGTGGAGTGGTGTCATTTCCGGCCCGTAGCTCCGCCCCCTCCGCACATAAAAGCGCAGCTCCTATTGTGCGGCTCTCTGCGGAAATCTGCGCAGGCGGGACTGTCCTCCAGCGGGTCCTGCGGACCACCAGGCACGCGGACCACCAGGCAGCGGCGCGTTCGTCAGAAGTTGTTGTTGTTTTTCAGCGTAAGCGACGGAAGGATAAACAAGCAGGTAAGACAACAGCTGACCGGCACGCGCACACTCCTTCATGCAGCCTCCAGCATCGATGCTGCAGAAACACAAGTTACCCAACAGATGACGTCATCAGGAGGAGCCACGCTGCGCCGTGGTCTTCCTCAGTCCGGTCTGGGGATCTGGGGTCTGGGATCTGGGGTCTGGGATCTGGGATCTGGGGTCTGGGGTCTGGGATCTGGGGTCTGGGATCTGGGGTCTGGGGTCTGGGATCTGGGGTCTGATCCTGGTCCGGATGGGACCGTGATGGTCCTCCATCATTTCATGTCACTGCTTCCAAACGCAGCCTCATCTGTGCTGCTGGTGAAGTGACGTCATTTTCGCACCTAAACTGAATAAAGTTCATTTAATCTGGTCTTATAAAATAGGTTATAAAATCACACGTGTTTAATTCACAGAGGAATGAAAGACGGAGCGTATTTATGTGCTTCACCTGTACACGTACAAATAACTTTGTTTGTTTGTTTGTTTACATTCTATCTAAACTAAATGCATGATAATGATTTATTTATCTGCTCTGTGACTGTTATTGTTGCACAGAGCGTCCATGTGCGGTTCGATACCGGAACATCAGTATTTCCCATACCAGCCTTTTATTTTCCAGTATCAATTTTCACGTCAGAATATCGATATTTTAGTCATTTTTTGTGAATATGAGGTTTTTCCCAAACGAGATCATCGTCTGTCTGCAGGTTCAGATTAGATTAGGTTCAGTATCGGCCTATATCAGCCTTAAAACTCCGTATCGGACATGGGCCACCCCACCGATATTTAACCGATCAATCTGCTGTTTCTAAAGTCTTAAAGGGGGGGGGGGGGGCTTCCTCTTCAAAAACTTCTTTTTTACAGACTTTAAAACCTCTAAAGACTAGGAGTGTGAAATATCGATACACCGAATTATTGCGATATTTTCATATGCTGATATCGTATGCCATTTAAAAACGCGGTATCGATCTTTTTACTGACTGAAAACTGGCGGGAACTCATGGTGGATCAGGCTCGTTGGGAGGGGGAGCGTCTGTGGTCGGACCAGAGCTGCGCGAGTCGCCGGGCAGACTTCAGAAGCAGCATCTGACCCGGACGTGAAGCTGCAGGATGGAGGATCGTTCCTGAACGCGGGGCCGATGTGATCCAGTGTAGTTCCAGAGTACTGGGACAGCACGCTGTACACGCGGAGTACACGTACTTGTACTGTTCTGCAGTACACGCGGAGTACTTGTTTTCGCTTCAGTCGAAAACTCGGTGGCTGAATTTTCGTGCATCCTTAAGCATATTTGGAAGTAACGGGGCAAACGTCTGTACTTATGTCACATACAGCGCAGTAAAAGATGAAATATGTCAATGAAGATGCTTTTCTACATGTGCTGTGTTCAAAGACAGGAGGAAAATAAAGACTTTACATTCAACAGTATACAGGACGGTGCGTTCAGGTGCAGAGCAGACGTCTGACAGCAGAGCATCCTGCTGCTGCTATCCATCCATCATTCCTCTTTCCATCCGTCCGTCCGTGGCTTCATCCCTCTCTCTCTCCCCCCCTCTCTCCCTCCCTGACCTCGGCCCCCCTCCCTCCAGCATGTTTGGGGCCGTGGTGGTTGGGATCGGTACGGCGGGCTGGGTCCGGATCAGAGACCTGCTGAATCCACATCCCGGCAGCCTGGCGGAGAAAGTGTCTGTGAGAGGCTTCATCTCCAGGTAGGAGTGTCTTCCCCCCCCGTCTGCGGGACCTTCCAGACCCCACCCTCTGTCTCTAATCGGACACGCTGTGATCCTCCAGGAGAGCGCTGAAGTCCGAGCAGGGGGTGAGCCAGATCTCAGAGGGGGAGGCTCTGAGCAGAGAGGACGTCCACGCCGCCTTCATCTGCACGGAGAACGACTCCCATGAGGACAACGTCAGGTACGAGCCAGGACAGGAGACCCGGATCAGAGGATCCAGGACAGGAGACCTGGATCCTCTGATCCAGGACTCATGATCCAGGACAGGAGACCTGGATCCTCTGATCCAGGACTCATGATCCAGGACAGGAGACCTGGATCCACACCCCCACACGCTGTCACTCAAACAGGAAGTAAAGTTTTCCATCTTTGGACAGATTAGAAAATGAAAAATGGATCCATTTCAGTTCACACTTTGATCCGAGTTATTAAACTGATGCCGCTTTGAGCCAATGAAACCTGGCAAAGCTGCAGCATCAGCCAATCAGAAACAGCTGCAGCATCAGCCAATCAGAAACAGCTGCAGCATCAGCCAATCAGAAACAGCTGCAGCATCAGCCAATCAGAAACAAAGTGTATCCTCCAGAAACAGACCGGAGCCGCTAGCAGCTAGTTTATGTTTTAGTTTCTATTATTTACATTTCCTGAAGTGACCGAGCCAAGTGAGTAAAGATGGAGACGGAATGAAACATTAACTGGAACTTCGTTTCCATGATGATGAGGCTGTAGCTGGTGTGAAGATCAGCTGCCATGAGCACGTTCTCCCAGCTGAATGAGATTTATAACGTTAATGTCGACATTCCCAAAGCTGAGCTGAGTGAAGATGAATAACCGTCTGTAAAAACATCCTTTTATCAGAGCTGCAGCCTGAATGTCAGACTCATTCTGACCAGATGTCATCAGACCTGTTCAGTTCCTGATCTTCTGATCTGATCATAATAATCATGATTATTGTGATTTTCAGCATCTTAAACTGTTTGGTTTTTTTGTAAGATCCCTGAGGGGAAATTAGCGCTCTGCATTTTACCATCTCTGCTCTGTAAGTCTCAGAGCTGGTACCTAGAGCACCCGGGTCAGGGGCCCACAGTGGTTCACCGAGGAGTCTCGTTGGGGACTTGAACCCGGGTCCTCCGCGCCGCTACCACTACGCCACCCACCCCCCTTGATGAGGACGCTACATTTGTAAATAAATTAGATTATTAATTCATGGACACACGGTACTTCCGCTAAAGTTTTCCACTGCTGTTCCAACAACCAAGAAATGTGCACATCTTTCCAGATTTCCTCCATATTATTAAGAAAAAAGCCCGAATTTCATCTGTTTTAATGACACGTACAGAAATGTCTCCCTAAGCGACGGCGGTCTGCTGACGGCGTTTCCCCAGATTAGTCTGTAAAAGCTTGTAGCTGAAGTGACGATGAACACGACATTGTACAGAATATTCAAAACAAAGTTAGGAAAATAACAATGGAGGCTTTGCTTTACGTTCCACTGACATAATGACGAGATAACAGGGACCAAACTCACACAAACACACAGCCAACAAACATTTACCTTCTCTTTAGCATCGTTGTAGATTTTTGGGACCTCCTTCGTTGTAAAACAGGTGTGATGCGGCATTTGTAACGTGGCTCCGCGGCTCACAGTATTTTACGGAAAGCCTCGTTGTTCTTCGCTGAATAAGGCTGCAGATCCGTGCCAACGAATCGGCCTGTTGCATGCGTGATCCAACGGGCTTCCTCCGAAAGACGGTCCTCTGTTGTGCTGGGACAGGCGGGGGTGCGTTCTCCGTCTCTGGATGGAACAGCTGGAGGTGCTGCAGCATGTTCGTGTACTACGAAGGTTCATGTTAAAGGGGAAGTTCAGAATTTTTGACATAGGGCCTCATTTACAAGTGAGCCAGGATTCTACTTAACACTGAAGACGGTTTCAACATATTTCATTCCGTTATTCTAGTTCCAGTGGGTCGCCGATGCTAATGCTAGTGCAAGTCAATAGGAATCTGCTAGCCTGTCATTAATAACAATCTTATTCACTCCACAGAACATTCGAGGCAAATCATTTTTTTTTTTTTTTTTTTTTTTTTTTTTTTTTGTTATACTTGTATGATCCCCGAGGGGAAATTAGGCTCTGCATTTCACCCATCTCTGTACTGAGTATCAGAGAGCAGAGGGCTGCTACTTAAAGCGCCCGGGGAGCATTTGGAGGGTTAAGGACCTTGCTCAGGGATCCACAGTGTTTAACCTAGGAGTCGTGTCGGGGACTCGAACCCGGGTCCTCCGCGCCAAAGCCCACGACGCTACCACTAGGCCACCCACTCCCCAAACTATTTCTAACTACAGACTATCTGTGTAAATGCCGTGTTAACAGAATAATGTTACAAATAAAACTAACCTGCATTTCGTTGCATTTTGATTGTTGCTGCTGAGAAACTTTACAAAGTTTCACTTCCTGTATTTGGCAGCAGAGTGATGTCATCTGCTGCTACATGCATGAAGGAATTTGATTACACAAATATAAAGTCTAAAATACGACCGTGTCTGAAAGGCATGAGGATATGAGGATTTTGAAGATTATTTCGAACTTTTTTCATCAAACTAACTGTCACCATGTCTCTATGAACCAGAATACACTGGCAAAGGTAGTAAGCTGGTAAGAAACTAGTTCCTCAATATGTAATGCAAAATTTGTCATACAAGGCTAGTTTTACTTTTTTAACACATGAGTTTACTAGTTTAACACAACATTTACACAGATAATCTTGCTGATTTGCCTTGGATGTTCTGTAAAGTGGATAAGATTGGGTTTAATGACAGGCTAGCAGATTCCTATTGACTTCCACTAGCATTAGCATCAGCAACCTCCTGGAACTAGAATAACGGGATGAAATATGTTGAAACCGTCTTCAGCGATAAGTAGTATTCTGGCTCACTTGTAAATGAGGCCTTATGTCAAAAAATTCTGAACTTCCCCTTTAATGTCTCGCCCAGAGTTTGTTGGTTTTCCTAAAACCAAAGCGACTTCCAAACGTGAGCCGTACCCAGGTGGAGAAACTACTGCAGGCCCTTTAGCAGGAGCACTGAGCTGCATGGGGGGTGGGGGCATTGTTGTTGTGTGTCAATGCAATATTATAGATCAGAACCAAGATTACTTTTCTTCACATCCAGACCTGATCCAGTCTGACAGGTTTCAGCAGAACTGGTCCAGAAAGGAAACTTTGACTGCTTCATTACCGTCGTAGAAATCACGTGTTCATATCACAGCAACACGACCAGATTAAATGTGGCAGAAACGTTCAAATAAAACCAGAAATGAATAAAAAAAAAGTTTCTCCCAGAAACATCCAGACTTCAGACTTTGTTAAATATGCAGGATTTTTGCATCAGCATGTTCAGTGTCTTGCAACCTGTGTGGAAAACCAAATAAAAATATTTGAAATAAAAGTGCAATAATCACGGTTTTACCATGATTAAAATCTGAAACGGTGATGCTGATTATCAGGGAATTACATCCCCGTTTATCTTTTTATCGATGACCGTGACATCCCTGCCGTGCGCTCCTGAAAATCCCAGCAGCCGATGTGATCTACTCGACTACAGCTGCACGTGCGCGTAGCACCATGGGTCTGCTCGTGGTTTTTCCCTCTCAGAAGTCAGCCAGCCATCTGTCCTGCTGGTTGCACCATTCACATAAATCCAGATAATCAATTAGGGAAAAAAACAAAGGCTGATTATTGATTTTTTTTAATTTTTTTTTTTAAAGGTCCTTGTGATACTGTGTCAGCATGACGCTGAGTTCTGGTTGTGTAGCTGTGAAAACATGAGCCATATTCAGTAAAATCATATTCTTACTGAACTAAATAAGGAGCAGTAACGTGAGATTAATATTCTGAAGTTCTCCTTTAGGCTGAGTGATGGTGTAGTAACGACTCGTAGAATATGAACTCTGACCTTTTACAGGATTTTTATTTTCCTTTATTCGTGGGTCATAATGACTTTCTTCAACAAAACCAAGTAAACACATTTTTATGAAGTTAATCTGGGAATTGAAACTTGACCCAAATTGTTACTGTGGGGAGAAAATTCCTATGTGGATAGATCTGCATCTTATCTGACGGAATAACATCTGGTCTCCTGCAGTTCTGATAAGAGTGAAGCATTTACATTACTGCATACGGATTATTTCAGCCAGAGCACCGTGGTCATGGTCGTTCATGCCACACAGGCTCCATGTGTTTAAAAGAACTTTAAAATGATGCTTTTTCAATAGAAAAGAAATAACGGAAAAGTCTGGCTTTAAAGACACACAACAGAGCTTTTAGCAGTTTTCTCAGTGACCCCCCCCCTATCGGCGACTAAACTAGCATCCATCTTGTATCATACCTGCACCGTGATTCACTCCAGCCAGTAAAAGAAAGTCGTATCTTGACTCTTGTTCTGTCCCTTCCTCTCTTCCTTTTCCTCTCTTCCTCCTGTAATGTTTCTTTACCGAATCCGACATGAACGGCGTTCAAAACACTCGCGGGGTTGATCCCTGGTTTACATCCGGTTGCTAGTGAGTGACGCGGTGCTGCAGCCAATAGTCGGCTGCAACGTCACGGTCGCGTCCCGGATGGGAATCTTACATAGTGCTGTTTCTGAGCCCCGGGACGCCTCTGGGCACTGACGGCTCGAAAATGCGCAAAATGAATGTTGGTGTGACATCAAAACGAGTCAGAAACACAGATTTTTAAGGTCTAAAAGTTACGTTGTGTGTCTTTAACTGGCTTCATGACTTCCCACCGCACGATGGACACAATACTGAACGTTAATACAGGAGAGCAAAGCTCCTCCTGTAATTTAACCTTAGAGGCATTTGAATTTTATATATCATGCCTCTGACAGTTTTGTAATAAACTTTTCATATTTTAAACATTAATTTCATATACATACATGGATATGTCCATTAAGTATAACCATGTCATACCACCATCAACGGAGTTAAACACCACTGTAGAAAAAATAGAAGAATGTAAGAAACAGATGAAAATGCTTAAAAAAAGAAAAAAGAGGACCCACTGAATTTCCCAGGGACCCTTAAACCATCGCCTGTGGGTCCCAGGGACCCTTAAAACCATCACCTGTGGGTCCCAGAGACCCTTAAACCATCACCTGTGGGTCCCAGGGACCCTTAAAACCATCACCTGTGGGTCCCAGGGACCCTTAAAGCCCCACCCCCCGACCACCCCCTCCCTCCACCATCACCTGTGGGTCCCAGGGACCCTTAAAACCATCACCTGTGGGTCCCGGGGACCCTTAAACCATCACCCGTGGGTCCCGGGGACCCTTAAACCATCACCTGTGGGTCCCAGGGACCCTTAAAACCATCACCCGTGGGTCCCAGGGACCCTTAAACCATCACCCGAGGGTCCCAGAGACCCTTAAACCATCACCCGTGGGTCCCGGGGACCCTTAAACCATCCCCTGTGGGTCCCAGGGACCCTTAAACCATCCCCTGTGGGTCCCAGGGACTCACTCCACTGAAAACCGGTCCACATCACCGCAGACGGCGTATATAAGCAGGAAGTTTCCAGTCTAGACCTGTATGAAGCCAAATAAAAACCAGAGACGCTTGTCCCAGATGTCCAACGTCCTCTCTGACACAGTAGCATATTTTAGCATCACCCCCCCTCAGCTGCAGTTCCCCGTCTGGGATCGGAAAAGTCCGTCTGATCCTGAGCAGGACGGCATGCTGCCGCAGCTCAGGGACCGGACGTACGAGTCATTCGGCTTCAGGGTTGCAGCTGCCTCAGACCATCCGCTCGCGTCCTGGTCCTGGTCCTTCAGGTCCAACAGCCGTCACATGCTCTGATGAAGATGGGACACAGATGGACTCGTCCATGAACACGTCTGTCCTTCTGTCTCATCAGAGTGTTTCTGCAGGCAGGGAAGCACGTCTGCGTGGAGTACCCCATGACCATGTCCTACAAGTCTGCCGTGGAGCTCTGGGATATGGCCGAGGACAAAGGTCAGTCCTCAAACATGTTTACAACTTAAGTTCACCAGACATGGTCCCAGTCCAGTTCAGTTTAAACCCGCTAGATCCTTGGATCAGGTCTTTGTTTGAGTCTAGACTCTCCAGTATCTGAGGCCTGCACCACCAAGCTGGACTACCAAACCGGGCTGACTCACCCAGACCCCGGCCATCCTGAAAACTGCAGTACGAAGCTGGTCATGGGCTCAGAGTCGGTCCAGGGTCCCAGTCCTCATCAGGGTGCGTCCACATACACCGGGGTGTTTGCAGTTATCAAGATGTCCCTCAGAACTCTCTGTCCAAGCTCCGTCCACCAACAGGGTGGTCTAAGGACCGGCAGGCCATCTTCCAAGAGAGCTGATTGGTCAATCTCTGATCCAGATCGTGACCTGCTCAGCATCCGTTACCATGGTGATCTCAGGTTAAGAGGAGATCCAGCTCGGGTGTGCAGGCCTCGGCGGTGGGGAACGTGTTCTCAGGAAGTGTGTCCATGTGTGTGTCAGGAGTGATCCTCCATGAAGAACACATCGAGCTGCTGACGGAGGACTACAAGCTGCTGAAGAAGGAGGTGGAGGGAAAAACCCTGCAGGAGGGGAGTCTTCATTTCACAGGTGAGAGACGGACGTCCCCTGTTTACCGCGAGGACGTCATCTGTTTAGAAATGTGGGAGACGGATGGAGTAGATCAGTTGTCCGTAGCTTACGTCATTAGTTTACATGACCTCAGTTCCACCTTTGTTACCGACGCGTAGCAGCGAGTCCGGACGTGTCGAACGGCCGAGTCCGAACATGTCCAATGGCCGAGTCCGAACATGTCCAACGGCCGAGTCCGGACGTCTCCAACGGCCGAGTCCGGACGTCTCCAACGGCCGAGTCCGGACGTGTCCAACGGCCGAGTCCGAACATGTCCAATGGCCGAGTCCGAACATGTCCAACGGCCGAGTCCGGACGTCTCCAACGGCCGAGTCTGGGAAGTCTCCGGCGGGGGAAGTTGGGACAGGGGAGGCTGGGACGTCTCTGGCAGGGGAGGCTGGGACGTGTCCGGCTGGGGAGGCTGGGGGGGGGAGGCTGGGGCGTCTCTGGCGGGGGAGGCTGGGAAGTCTCTGGCGGGAGAGGCTGGGAGGTCTCCGGCGGGGGAAGTTGGGACGTCTCTGGCGGGGGAGGCTGGGACGTGTACGGTGGGGGAGGCTGGGGCGTCTCCGGCGGGCGGGGGAGGCTGGGACGTGTCCGGCGGGGGAAGTCTGGATGTCTCCGGCGGGGGGGCTGGGACATGTCCGGCAGGGAAGCATGTCCCGGCGGGGGGGGAGGCTGGGATGTTTACGATGGGGAAGGCTGGGACGTGTCCGGCGGGGGGAGGCTGGGAAGTCTCCGGCGGGGGAGGCTGGGAAGTCTCTGGCGGGAGAGGCTGGGAGGTCTCCGGCGGGGGAGGCTGGGAAGTCTCTGGCGGGAGAGGCTGGGAAGTCTCCGGCGGGGGAGGCTGGGACGTGTCCGGCGGGGGAGGGAGGCTGGGATGTGTCCGGCGGGGGAGGGAGGCTGGGACATGTCCGGCGGGGGAGGCTGGGACGTGTACGGCGGGGGAGGCTGGGACGTGTCCGGCGGGGGAGGGAGGCTGGGACGTGTCCGGTGGGGGAGGCTGGGACGTGTACGGTGGGGGAGGTGAGGCTGGGACGTGTACGGTGGGGGAGGCTGGGACGTGTCCGGCGGGGGAGGCTGGGATGTCCCTGGATGAGTAACCTCACCGTCTCTGCAGCTTTAGCTGAGACCGTTTTTACTCCGACATGAACTCTTCAGAGTGATCTCAGGAGTTATTCTCAGAGGTGTGATGGATTCGGGTGCAGGTCTGGAACTGATGTTGGGTTGCCATGGAAACCGGAGGTGTGATGGTTGGACCTGTAATGTACAGATGGCTGTGGAGTCATCTGTAAGTGGGTGATGAGGGAGGTGGTATCATGAGGGAGGTGGTATCATGAGGGAGGTGGTATCATGAGGGAGGTGGTATCATGGTGTGGGAGCAGACGTTTGGAATGTGGTTTGTGGAGAAACGGGTGTTTTAACGTGCTGCTGTCGTCACGTGTGCCAGGAGGAGCCCTGAAGCCGGGGTTCGGCTTCCCGGCCTTCAGCGGCATCGCCCGCCTCACCTGGCTGGTGGACCTGTTCGGGGAGCTGTCGGTGACGGCGGCCATGTTGGAGGAGGACGCTGCGAATGGCTACACCAAGATGACCGCTAAGCTGCTGACGGCCGACGGCAGGTGAGGTGGGACACACCTGTCATGTGGTCCTTACAGGGGATGTGCACCCTGAAATGTGTTTTCTGAGCTGCAAACAACATAAACAATATACAGACACCCCCCCACCCCACCCCACAGAGACTGCAGTTTCAGACCTGCAGGAACCTGCAGAATCCAGATCTGCGGGAACCTGCAGGTCTGGACCAAGGTTATAATAGTTGTGGATTTTTAATTGGTTTCAGTTTTTTATTTAGTTTTGACTTTTTGTTTTTCGATTCAGTTATTTTAGTTCGTTTTTTTTGTTTTCTTTTAGCAGGTTTGCTTTTATTTTTATTTTTTGGAAAATGCCTAGTTTTAGTTTAGTTTTTTTTTAGTTTCAGTGTTAGTTTTAGGTTTAAAAAAAAAAAAAATTATAGGTATTTGTCTGGTGTGACATTCAAAACCATCAGTCAGAGTAAAACTGGTAGAGCAAAGAAAAGAGATTAAATAGAAATAGATTTATGTATTAAATAAATGTACAAAGACTAAAACTAGGGATGGTTTTGCAAATATTCTAGTTAGGTTTGTAAAGACACAATACAGTTTCAGTTATCATTTAAAAAAAACCTAATTTTTCTTTTTATTTCAGTTAATGAAAAATGTTTTTTCAGTGTTGTTTTTCCGTTAGTTGTAGTTAAGTAGAAAAAGCTTGGTCTGGACCTGCACTTCCTGACTGCTAATGTTTATGCAGCAGTGCCACCCAGTGGATGTTCGTAAAACTGCATCTCTGAACCAACACGGCTGTTTCCATGACTGCGCCATGATCCTTCTGTTTGTGGAAAGTTAACCTTTTAAAGCTTAAATGGAACTTACTATAAAAAATGAAGCTTAATTACACAAAGAAAGATGAAGAGTTTCCCTCTGAGCATCAGTCCTGGTTCCACGGTTAACTGTGATGCAGGACATGCTGGACATGCTGGACGGTCTCTCTCTGGATGGTTCCTCAGTGCAGGATGGAGACATTCAGCAGATCCTTCGTTGGCTTTGATTCCTCTACAAAGCAAATGTAGGATGTGAACGGACCGTGTTGTGGCCCTCAGACCTTCTAATCCGCTTTAATGCTGTAAATAATTTGTGGCCTGCTGCTCTTCTGTTTGCTTGTTATGGTTGGATCCATTTATTTGAATTTTGTTTTCTTATACATTTGTGGGACTCGACTCTGGTATGTCAAACCCGTGAAAACGTAAATGTCGGGTCTGTGGTCTGAAACATGGCGGTTTTATTCCAGCCGTGATCACACAGCAGGGAGATCTGCAGAAACCACGAAGCTGGAAACACGTAGACGCCATCGGTCTACGCTGAAACGTTCCGCAGAGCAGCGTCGCTCCCAGTCTGGCATCAATGGCTGGAGATGAGATGGAAAACTGGTTACGTTCATCTGACTTCACTATTTTGGTTTGGTGATCAAATCTAATGCTTTTAAGTTAAATCAACCAAGAAATCTTATCAAGAAAATTTTGCCTGCTCCATGGCAATTTTGTTTTTTTACAAAGGCTCCAAAGTAATATAAAGTACAAGTTTGTACCATTTCAACCCTAAGGGTACCTGCAGCATTGAAAAATGTGTGTAGCTTGTACAATAACTATAAATAGCAGTACTTCTAAACAGTAGTATAATTATAGTTATTATATTATGATTTTCATAATAATCATAGTAATAATTATATGTATAATTATATATGTGTTTGGCCTAATATTTCTATAATAATCATTTATTATTAGCATCTTTGTTGTCATAATCTCTATTTTATTGACTTTTTATTCATCATCTTTAATTGGTTTAATTGTACTTTATTAACTCATACAGCTTGATAAGGTACAAAAATGGACCATGAAGGTACAGAAATGTCTTTCAGAAAGGAACCCCCCCCCCCCCCGCCCCCAGCAACAAGCTTTGGACCCTCTTAGGTACAAACTGGTACCTCTGTTTCTGAGTGTGCAGTAGAACATCGAGCTGCTGCAAAGCGTGTTCATGAAAGTTCACAACATTCAGGAAGCCGCAGCGTTCAGAGCCTACTCTGCCGATAATACAAGCGTAGAAGAAGAAATTAGCTGTTTACATTGTGCTAAGAGCGACAGAGCTGCAGACAAACACAAGAGGGGCTGATGTTGATTTGAAACAAAGATAAAAAAAGAAAGACACGAAAGACAAACACACGTTGGTCTCGTTCACAAAAACAATAAAGTTCATTGAAAAAATTCCCAGCAGCAATGGCGTCGGTGAGCGACTGTTTCCAGCTGTGTAGAAAACTTCAGCGTTTGCCTCATAAATCCTCGGCCGTCTCTGCCTTCGTGGATATCCAGCGACGCGGTGAGTCTGTATTAGCGCATGCGCTGTGTCACGTTCCAGGTTTGGAGTGTTACTGAGTGTTACCCCCCCCCCCAGCAACAAGCTTTGGACCCTGTTAAGCCCCGTTTCCACCCGCGGGTCTGGGTCAGGTCGGGCCGGGCCAGGCCGGATCGGGTGGGTTTGGGTACGGATGTGTTGATTTCACGCTGTGTCCCCACAGCAACCTGTACCCTTATTCTGGAGGCGGAGAATTAGCTGGACAGCGCTGCTACGTGATTGTGTGACATCGTCGCCGTGTAACGCCGTTTAACCAAAACACCGGCGCCACACGTGACAGAAACAGAAAGGAGTCACTCCGGCTTTGTTTTACGCTGGGTGACGCGGGAAGTGGCGGATTTTTCAATGAATCAGCTGATTGCTGTGTGTTAGCTCCACCTCTTTGGTCCGGATCGGTTAGATCAGTACCCCTACCGAAGGGTGCCAAAAAAGTAGTCCGGGTCGGGTCGGATATAAGGGTACCCGTCCCAGTTTTTATCTGTGGAGACGCAAAAAAACGTGGACCGATCCGGCCCGACCCGACCCAGACCCGCTGGTGGAAACGGGGCTTTAGGTACAAACTGGTACCTCTGTTTCTGAGTGTGTAGAAATGAGAAAAATATACTGGGTCAGTTCTGAGTTTTTGCAGTGTACAGTTTTACGTATGATCTGATTAGTCGACTAACTTACCAAGCTAACTGGTGACTAGTTGATTACTAAGGTAAGTGTTTGCGGCAGCCCTACACCAGTGATGGCTGAAGAGCTTTGTGGGTCCGTGCTCTGGATCTCGCAGACTCGGCTTCAGAACTGCCTGGATGGATCAGAACCGGTCCCCGCCGGCTCGGAGTCCCAGAGACGATGCCTGTCCGCACCGCAGGCGCTCGGTCTCTGGTGGAGAGATGTCGGGTCTGGTAAATGAGACGGGGAACGTCTAAACCAGGTTTTCTGTTTCCCTGTAGACCTCTGACGTGGGTGGAGGAACGCCAGGCCGGCCTCCCCAGGGAAAAGAGGGTCCACTTTGTATTTGACTCCTGCACTCTGACCCAAGTCCCTCCTGCTCCGAGGGGGACCGTTGGACTCTTCATGCAAGACCTGATCCAGTTCTCGGCCAAGCTGTCGGGCCAGGTGAGCCCGGAGGAGCTCCAGAGGGAGAAGTCCAGGATCCTGCACTGCCTGGAGGTGGCAGAGAGAATACGGCAGCTTTCCCAAACCTGAACCAGGACTCCACCTCATCCAGCGTCTCCTACCTGATTTTAGTTCAGCTTTTCATCACTGTGTCCTTAAGTTTGGTAACCATGTAAGAACGGAACATCAGGACTTTGTTTGCGTTAGAGATTATTTGAGTTTGAAGCCATCACATGTCCAGCAGGGACTAGTTAGGTCTGATCTGTAACTAGTTACCTCTGTCTGTATCCATGTGTGGCGGTAACTGGTCAGTAACTCTCCGCCGTCAGGCTGAGGGACTGACCACAGCTAATAAAACACCTGGTCTGACCACGTCTACGCTGTTCAATCCAGATCTGGGGGGTTCCTGAGGAGGTCCATCTCCCCATCATCTGTGGCAGGATTATCTTTACTACCTTCACCGGCTTCGGCTCCGTAGCTCGGTCTCATTTGGTCAACGCACTTCGAAGTGCACAGACTCCGTAGTCTACGTAAACGGGACATCTTAGCCAATGAGAATTTCCCATAGTGCTCTGGTACCGTTGCCTAGCAACTGCAGACTCCACAGCTGTCTAGCATTCTTTCCAATTATTCCTTCAGATATGTTGTAAAAAGTGTTTGGAACCAGGCATTTCATTCCCTCATTTCTCTGTCGTTACCTGAACATTAACACACTGGTAACTGCACCTAAATAACGTAAAAAACAGAAGCATTTTAGGCTTGGCTTAGGCTAGGGGGTGTAAATCGCTGGTTTGATCACGCGATATATCGATACAGTGGATACGCAACTCCATGTCTGCCAATATCTCTAATTCAGTCACAATACAAAAAAGAAAAGGCCAAACGCCTTATTTTAAAAAAAAAAATCCTTTATTGTGGGATGGCTAAAAAATTAAAAAAAGTGGGTTACAACCTACGCGTTTCCGCCTAAGCCTTCATCAGGGTGTGTCACAGTCACAATACAATTTTGATTGTATTCAGGTCCACGATCAATATGAAACGATATTACTTGTATTATTGTTTGATAACAGGAAAACATGGAAAATGAGAAAAGGAGTAAAATGTCCTGGAAAATAATTTTTCCTCCCTCTGCTTAGTTGTCTCTTCGTCTCTGCTTCGTCTCTGCTTCATCTCTGCTTCGTCTCTGCTTCGTCGTCTCTTCATCTCTGCTTCGTCTCTGCTTCATCGTCTCTTCGTCTCTGCTTCATCGTCTCTTCGTCTCTGCTTCATCGTCTCTTCGTCTCTGCTTCATCGTCTCTTCGTCTCTGCTTCATCGTCTCTTCGTCTCTGCTTCATCGTCTCTTCGTCTCTGCTTCGTCTCTGCTTCATCTTTGCTTCATCTCTGCTTCGTCATATAAAATATCAGCTATAATTGTAGAACACTTCTCCAAAAGCTTGGAGTGGAATTTATTAGTCTATGTTGTGATAAATTGACTTGTACTGCAGCAGCTGAAAAAGTCCTGGAAAAGTCCTGGAAAATAACTTCAAGAAAAGAGTGGGAACCCTGAATAAACAAGGTTATTGTTTCGTACCATAACGGTAAGCTTTGCAGTACAATCTCCCCGTGTCACATATATCCACTGCCCAACTATAAACATGTCATTTGTTGTGAAAATGTTGTCATAAGACCTTCAAAATAAATCCATTTTCATAATAAAAGTAGGTTTGACATCGATTTTTGATCAATATTGGGCTTTTGGATCGATTTATGATCGATACATCAATCTGTATCAATGTATTGATACAGATTGATGTATTGTTACACCCGTAGCTTAGACTCTTGTTCCTTGCCAGTAGAGACTTTGACACTTAAATCCATGAATATATCCAAATCTTACACTCGTAGCTCTGCTGCTTATCCCTCCTATCTTGTACGTGATGAATTGGGGATGGATGACACCAAAATGTTTCCTGTGATACAATACTAGTAGTTTATGGTACTTTTTTATTGATACTGATACTTTATGTCCTTTTTACAGTTTGCATTAATATCTTGAATGCAAAGGCAATATGAGAGGTAAAACTTGAGAGCAGAAGTACTGGAAAATGTTTTTAAAACAACAATTATATTGATGAGTAAAGTAAACAATAAGATTAAAAACTTCTTTCAATGATCAATTATGAATGGGAGGCACGGGACCAGGAGGAGTGACTGGCCGGAGCAGAGCTGTGAGGGCAGGCCTGGCACCGCGGGGACTGACTGCAGGCTGGGCGGGGGCAGGGGGGGGGTCAGAGGGACGCCTGAAACAACGCGTGGAGGGGAGAAGCTTCACCTCTCCTGTCAGTTAAGTCCCTCTCTCACCAGCTCAAAGAAGCTACATAAGGTGGATCCTCCCCCCACCTGGATTCATGACCAGCTTACAAGTGGACTGAAAGGTTGTGTGTCTGAGATGGTGATCAGCAGCACTGGAGCACCACAAGGAACTGTACTCTCACCATTCCTCTTCACACTGTACACCTCAGACTTTGAGGTGGTGGAGGAGGAGGAATACAAGAAGCTGGAGTTCAGCTGGACAACAGACTGGACTGGAAATGCAACACTGGATCATCTAGAAAGATCAGAGCTGATTCTACCGCTGGAGGAAGCTGAGATCATGGCTGCTGCAGATCTTCTGGATGTCTGCTGTGGAAAGTGACACCAGCTTTGCAGCATCAGAGAACTGCACAGACAGAAATGCAAATCATCATGATGAATCCTTCCCTCTTCAACACTCTGGTTTAAATGCAACACCACGTCTGCAGCTGTTTCCTGCAGCTTTAAAATGAAAACCCATGTTTCACACATGGTAAAACATTCAGTGGGTGTCAAATTTGTTATTCTTGCTTCTCTCTATATCTACCTCTCTCTCGCTCTCTTGGTGTTTTACATCCTCCTACTAGTGTTTAATTTAACCACCAGGATATCCTCTTTTCTCAGAAAACTGCTAAATGCTTCTTTCCAGAGAAATCAAGCTTCTGCTCATGCATACTGCAGAATTAGATTAAGAGATAATTACTTTATTATGAAATTCAGTATTGTAGTAGACTTTCTTTCTTTTCCCCCAACAGTTGACAGTTTGACAATGGGACCAGGTTCCAGTCCAAACTGGTCCAGGTTCATCTTTAACTCTGTATCAGTGTAATGATCATTTCTGGTTTATTTCTTTAATAACTAAAGCAAATCCAGCTGCTTTAACAGACTGAACCTGTAAAATGTGCCTGATAAACATGAATAACATCATATAAAATATATTGTGAGATGGTCACAAACACATTTATATCACACGTATAATTCATGGAATAAAATCAGACTCCTACAAGAACAAATCAGAATTAGGCTATAAACACAAAATCTACAACATTTTACTACAAAAAGAGGAACAACAGAAAAAACTGATGGAAACTGATTTAAAAAAGGAGATAAAATGCTGCAGTAATAGATCACATTGGAAATAAAAAGGCTCAGTTTAAATAATCTGTAAAAACCTGGATTTTATTTGTTTAGACAGGAAATTAAAGCACAAACTTTCATTAACAATTTATCCTTTTAAATTTTTTTAGAATTTTTAAAGAACTTCCAAACATAACAGACATTTTCTGCATCAACAGCTGATTTCCTCTCCTTTTTATTGAAAATTCTTTCTTTCCAACGAGTGTTAGATGTTTGTTTCTGGATGAAGCTTGCAGATAGCTTTTTTTTACTAATGTTAGCATTAGCATTAGCTGGTCTCCATCCATCTTCCTGCTCTGCTTTGTTATCTCCACTCACTAATCCGTATTTAATAAACTGAAGTGGGTTTTTGCCTCTTTAGGGTTTGGGACCATTTTTATCTTCATTATTTAGTTTTAATTCTTCTTTACAACGTTAGCTACAGGCTAGCGGCTAGCTGAGTGTCTTCTTCTGCTTGTTTGTTGAACTCTGACACATTAGCGCCACCAGGTGGGGGGGGCTACACTGCAGCTCATCCAGTCATAAATAACAGTGTAAATAAACGGTCCTCGCGGCCCACATGTGGAAAAGGAACGTTTTTTCCCGGCCCTCTAAGGGGCGCTGGTGGCCCGAGCTTGGACCCCCATGGTTAAGAATCACTGGATTAGTTGATTAATCAACAAATCGTTTATTGCTTCTAAACTTAGTTTTTCCTCTAAAAATTGCCGCTCTACCTTCCACTGCCTTGTCTGTCTTTCTGTCTGGTCATCTTTACTTGAATAGTTTTTTTTTTCTCTTTTCTCTTTTTACTTGTCCTGTCCAGCATCAAAGCAAGCAGAATGGAAATCTGATTGCTTTATTCTGTTGAACAGTTTTGCTTTACCAAGCGGAGCTTTATGAACATAAGGCTCCGCTTGATATCATGTTTATTCATTTTATTTCTTTAATTAAACATTTGTCTATAACAGTATTCCATTTCATACTGCTGGGCCTGACAAGGGAGAAATGAAAGTTAACAGAGGTAATGATAGAAAGTGAAACAGAGAGAAAGGAGTAAGGAAGAGGAAGAGAGAGAGAGAGAGAAAACATGAATCCACTTCCACAGTTCACTGGTACATCTGTACAGCGATCCCTAAACAACCAAGGTCTCTGTTGGAAAACAAAACAAGCAATCCCCTACAGGAGGATCTGCAGGTGGCTTAAATATCCTCAGATCATACAAACACACGCAGAACTACGCAGAGAAGAGGTACAACCTAGTCATCGCAATGGGAAGTAGAGAAGAGGTACAACCTAGTCATTGCAATGGGAAGTAGAGAAGAGGTACAACCTAGTCATCGCAATGGGAAGTAGTGTCACAGTGTCAACATGCATAATAAAGGGTGCTCCGTGGTGATACAGTCATGCAGATGCAGCCTTGTCTCTGCAAGGAGGAGGAAGCCCGCAAGGCTCACGACCCAGGCCCCCAGCAGCCACCCAGAGGCCCAGATCCCAGCTACCCCCCCCCCAAAGAGCGGACATGCATCCCCCGAAGGGCGGCAAAAGGCGGCCCCAGTCGGAGCCCCCCGCGGTCTGGGGGCCCAGGCCCCAGCGGACCAAGACCAGCAGCTGCCGACCCCACCGGGCGCCGGGGCGTCCCCCGGAGCGGAGACAGCGCCGGGCCCAGGGCCCAGCGCCCAGGAGCAGCCAACCCCCCCCCCCCCCCTCCCCCGACCCGGGCGGCCCAACCGAAACCCAGGAGGACCGGACCCCCCAGATGACATCCCCCAGGGCAGGCCAGCCCCCACCCCAACGTCCCTGCCCCACACACCTGACACCAGGGCGCCACCACCTCTACCACCCCCTACCACGCTCACACACACACTCCCCACACACCTACCCCAACACTAGGGCTGAAAGATACACCGTCACCGCCCCCCACACCGAGACACGGACACCCAAGACATCAATACCGCAAGAGCAACCACACACAAGATACAGATCCCCCCGCGCCCGCCCCGCATACAAAGCCCCGGAAGCCACAAACAAAACCGCACCCCCCCACCAAAGCGCCCGGCCCCCCAACCAACCCGCAGCCACACCGCACATCGACACCAAGATGCCCGGCACGAACACCGAGATACGAACCTCCGCCCACACCGCCCAGCCCTACCCAACACCTCCATGTACCCCCCCCACACACACATACACCCACCCACTCCGCTCTCCGACCTTACATACCCACACTCACTCCTCCCTCCACCCCCAACACTCTCCCTCCCCTCTACCGTCCACACCTACCCCCACCTCCTCATACCCTCTAACACACACATGCACCCCCCCCCCACATAACTGCACCAACCCCTCCCTACCCCCCACACATATGCCCCCACCTCCCCTATACCCCCAATACCCCATACAGTCCCCCCCTTACATGTCCAGCCCCGCCCATCCCTCTGACCTATCACACTCCCGCCCTTCCTTCCTTCAGCCCCTCATGACCATCCCTACTAGACACTCACGAGCATGCCACTCCTTCCTCCATCCCCCCTTTCCTCCAACCACTTACCCACATCTCCTCCCTCTTCCAGCCCAAGTTCCTCCCTCCCACATTTCCTCTTTCACACTCTCATTCATTATTCTCACGTACCCACCTCTCTCTTGCCCATGCCCTCAGTCATAAATAACAGTGTAAATATACGGTCCTCGCGGCCCACATGTGGAAAAGGAACGTTTTTTCACGGCCCTCTAGGTGGCGCTGGAGGCCCGAGCTTGGACCCCCCCATGGTTAAGAATCACCGGATTAGTTGATTAATCAACAAATCGTTTATTGCTTCTAAACTTAGTTTTTCCTCTAAAAACCTTCCACTGCCTTGTCTGTCTTTCTGTCTGGTCATCTTTACTTGAATAGTTAATTGATGTAAATAAACACACACTAGCAGTCAAAAGTTTGGACACATTTTCCCATTAAATTCAATGAGAAAGGGTCCAAACTTTTGACTGGTTCTGTGAATATTTTTGTATGATCCGATTAGTCGACTGATCGCCAAAATGATCGATGACTAGTCGATTTATCAAAATAATCGTGTGTGACAGCCCTAGTTGTAACTAGGGGTGGGTTCACGTTACAATATGTATCGCCATACATGGGCCACGATACGATGCAATATTGCGATATTTTGGGCACTTCAGAGAACTTTAAAATGCAGCTTGAAATAAAAGTTGTACATATGTACATACATCGGATGACTGAAACAGCAAAATGAGTCAAAATCAATAAAATCCAGTTCCTCCAGGTCCCGTTTATTAAACTTGGACAGGTTTCTTTGCCACTTGGATCTCATAATAAAACCGTTTACAATCGTCCCCCTGAACATAAATATTTCTCACGTTGGGAAAACCCAACTGAAAAGATGTGACAATGAAATAAAAATAAAGTGCTTTTGAGAGCAGTATTACCACAGCTGAGCTGGAATAGTAGAAATGTACACGGATTCATGTGGAATTAGCAAGACAAAGTAGTACATGAGTACATGGAACTACATATTGGTGCATATGAGAAATAAACATTTCAGTCATTATAATCTCCAACAACTGGGTGGTCTCTGAAAACCTGGACTCACATGTGAACTTGTACTTTCTGCTGTGCATAAAGTTAAAACCTGCAGATGTACGTAGATATCAGTGGAAAGTAGAGATGTTCTACATGCTGGACCAACGCTGATAGAACAAAACCTCACCAGATGTTATCGTGTTAGTTCGTATCGTGTTACGAAATCTCGCGAGATTTCGTAATAGTTAAATGTTAAATGTTTTTAACATTGATATGAAACTGCAAGATAAAATATCGTGATATTTCAGTGTATCGATATTTTGTCCTGTTACAGCTCTAGTTGTAACTGGACTGAATGTAACAGTGTTGTGAGATGATGGAACAGCAGCACCAGCAGCAAAACGCTGAACCTATGTCGTGTAAATGTGAGAGGGGCAGAGCTGCCACTGATGACTTAAAAAAGTAATCTGATTACTTCTTTAAAAGGTCACTTAGTTACTTCACTAAGTACTTAAGTTTCAAAGTAACTAAGTTAGATTACTAGTTACTTTCTTAGTTAAATAAAAATGACAATTGTTCTTTGTCAGCATTAAAGCAGCGGCTGGTTTTTACAAAACATCAAACAGTTTCTGTTCAGAGAGAAACGGGGAGGCGGTCGGTAAAGGTGACGTCCATCTCAGTCCCAGAACGCAGTTAAACTATAAAAAATGAGCAAATATTTTACTGCATTATGGGTTACATATGAAAAAAAAACAATACAGCCACTTGGACAAATCTTCAATCTGAATGAGGCTTTATTTTCAGTACTATTTTCTCTAATGCAGGCGTCTGCAGCCTTTACGGTCCAAAGAGCCATTTTTGGCTTTTAACCCAGCTAAATAAAAGTCATCCAGAGCTGCAAATATTTAAAAAGACTACTTATCATTTCTGATAAATACTTTATGATATTTGTTTTAAAGAACCACGGTTTTATTTTGACTTTTAGGTTTTGGAAAGCAAAACAAAAACATTAAACTTTTGAAGAAAAAAAAAAAAAAAGGATCCATTTCCCTTTATGGGATTTTGCTCTTTTGAGACTGTGAGTTGCAGAAGAAGCTCATAATTTCCAAGCTGATGAGACGAGAAACAGATGTAGAAAATAAAATGCTGGTACTTTTACTTGTAAAAATTTAGTGCAATGATTCCAATGAAAAACAGCTGAAACCTACATTTGTTATCGTGTATATATTTTTTAAACATTACTTTGTCATTTTTACACTGTATTTTTTTATCGTACAGTAAAAAGGTGTCAACTACAGCTGCAAGTTTTCGGTATTTAACTGTTATTTTTGCAGCAAACTACCATGAATAAATAACAGTCATGTACTGCTTAAGTTACAGTTACCAAAACAGCATACCCTAATAATTTATACATTGCCACAGTATTTTAGTGTAATAAGCTGTCAGTTTTTTTTTACTGTAAATTTCACGAATAGTTTTTGCAAAACATCATTCATGTAGACATTGATGTTGTGACTCCTGCAGCGTCTCTACGTTATTTTCTTTGTCTTTACGTCGTTTTTAAAGCAGATCTCAGTAACTTCAGCTCGGGCCCCCCCCCCCCAGTGGCGTCCTTTCACTATGGTAAAGTTCGTCAGTCTGGTTCCTCCGCTGGAGACTGATGTCCAATGCGAGACTAGCGGCGGGACAAACAGGAGAAAAGTGAACTGGAGAGAACCAATCAGAGGTGACTGAAGCTGGTGTAGCTCGGCACCAAGGTTATAATAGTTTGGGATTTTTAATTAGTTTCAGTTTTTATTTCGTTTTGAATTTTTGTTTTTCCATTCAGTTAGTTTTTTGAGCAGATTTGCTCATTTTTAATAGTTTCTATTTTTGGAAAATGTTTAGTTGTAGTTTAGTTTTTATTAGTTTCAGTGTTAGTTTTAGTTTTGGGGGGTTTTCTTTTCAGTAAATTATAGGTTTTTATTTGGTGTGACATTCAAAATCATCAGAAAGTCACTTGGAGTAAAACCAGTAGAGCAAAGCAAAAAGATTAAATAGAAATAGATTTCAAATCAACCCAAAAGGCTGATGTATTATACTAATTTACAAAGACTAAAACTAAGGAAGTTTCTGCAATAATTTTAGTTAGTTTTGTAAAGACACAATGCAGTTTCAGCTAGTTATCGTTTTGTTAAAAACTGTCGTTTCTATTTTTATTTCAGTTAACTGAAAACGTTTTTCTCTCTATTTAATGTAGTTTTCTTGTGTATATTAACATAGAATGTTTGGTTTTATTATCATAAATACTCTGTTACATGTCAGCGTTGTTTATTGCTGAACTACTAATATGAGAAAGCGTTTGTGTCGCACGTCATGTGACTATGACCCGGAAGCTGTTAGTTACGCACCAAAACAGAGCAGAAACAGCGGTGGAGACGTCGGAGGAGTTTAACGTTCATCTGCTAATGATTCTACTGCTGCGCTGTGATTGGTCCGGTCAGTTTTTTACCGGAGTGGAAATCATCTCCCATTGGAGGAACCAGACTGACTTGCCGTGTATCTCATACATGGCGTTAGTCAGGCTGGTGGACCAGGCTAGCAGCTCGTCTCTCTGCTCAGAGTCCTGTGTGTCCTGCAGCGGGACGTTTTACCGTGATTGGCGGGTAAATATGCCATAGATTATATTTTTCCTGGTGATGGTGGGTAGCAGGTAAGAATACAGACTTTTATTTACTTTTTGTGGACATGACGAGTGATTATTGATCCTGTTCGGCCGTGAGGCTCAGAGCGGCTCCCCCCGGCGACCAGGCAGCACAACGTGAACCGGATCTTCACTCTGGTCCAGCAGAGATCTGGTTTCAGAGCCAGGAGCCGTGTTTAGGTGGTGGGCAGCTGAAGAACCGGTTTTTAGTCTGGTTCTGGTTCCAACCAGCGCTGCCAGGAATGCTGGCTGCTTAGAAATGCGTCAGTGTGGAAAATTATTTGCCACGTGTGTTTGTTGACACTGGAACAGCTGTAGTGAGAACGGGATGCGCTATAACTGGCACCATATTCAGCGGTTAATGTTCCCAGGTTGACCTAAAAGAAAGTTCCTAACTGAAGAGAGATGGTCCTCAAACGCACCGCTCCCACAGGGCGTCTCTCTCTCTCACCGCCGGTGTGGCACGACCATGTCTCAACAGGCCGGTGAAAGCTGAGCGGGCTGGTCAGGCAGAACCGCCTTAAATGTTACGATCACACGCCTCAGCAAATAATAAGAACATTAAAACCAAGCAAAGCAGCACAACCACGACCATATAATCTATAAACAGAGAGGAGGATTGTCCTGCGCTCTCGTCCACAACGGCGCGTCTGGTCAGCGACCGCCTCTCCGTCCCTGTTTACTCGTCCTGCTGGACATCGTCCTGCTGGACATCGTCCTGCTGGATGTCCTCTCGTGGCCCCACGACGGACTCCGCTCCGCACCGACCAGGATCTGCCCCTCCTGCCCGCTTGATGCTCTCAGCGTCCGAGTACATGCCACACCGCTTCTCAATCACACCCCTGTTCAGGGGGGGTTGCAGTCTCATCCAGCCCACTACCACTCCCAGGCTCTCACATATGCTACAGTCCGATCACTCCGTGATATTACCATACAGATATTATGAGCATATGTGTAATCACAGCCTACGTTGTACACGTTTCTCACTCAGTGGCTACTGAGCTCAGACCGTGACCAGCAGAGACGCCATGTCGCTGATAATCAGTGTTTGCAGCAGCCGAGCGTTATAATTCATCGTGGTGATGATATGAATGTACAGCAGCTGTAGCCAACGATATTTAGCACAATTCATTATTTATGGGAAACGTTGCAGAGCTACAGGCTAACAACTTAGCTCCAAGCAGCACAGCACGCATGAGAAAAGACTGTGATGTGGAAGGCTGGAGCCAGGTCACACCAACCAATAGAAACACGTCTCTCATCCACCAGGTCACACCAACCAATAGAAACACGTCTCTCATCCACCAGGTCACACCAACCAATAGAAACACGTCTCTCATCCACCAGCGTAGGCCCCGCCCATCAAGTGCACTTGACTTCGCAAGCAAAACTTTAGGATTTGCAACCAAAAGTTTTTAACTTGAAAGCAAAGAAGACTGATTTGCAACCAAATTTTTTAAACTTGAAATAAAAAAGGACTGATTCATAAACAAAATAGTTGTTTCTTATTTCAAACATTAGTTTTGATTAAAGTTGAAGAAATATTCTGTTTCATTTTTATTTTTCAAATGCAACCTGTTTTGTTTTGTTCTCAAAAAAAAATTTTTTTTTGATTGCTACTTACTTTTTTGCTTTAAAATCTCTTTTTTTGGTTTCAAATCTTTTTTATTTGATTAAATGATAAAGAAACAAAATACTCTCCATATTCTTCACTTATTACCACATTAAAGTTTCCTCTGATGTTCCAGCAACCAGGAATGTGACGTCCTTCCACATTTCGTCCGAAACAGAAAAACACAAAACAATGTGTTTAAACAAAATAATGCTATACTTGAAAAAGTAATCAGATTACTAAGTAATCGTGGAATCACTGGTGAGGGGGGGAAGTAAAAGCCAGCTGTGATTGGATGCTGAGAGCGGCCGTCACAGTGTTTTCTGATCTCCGCTGCAGATCTGTGGATCAGAGCGAGCTCCACGAGTGAACCACCGCTGGTTTCACCCCGACCACCATCAGCTGAAGATGAACACTGCGGCTTTTCTCTGCCAGCTCGCTCGATTCAGATGAGTCAGAGAGAGAAGTAGAACTGAGAGGTGAAAAAGCAGAACACAGGATGTGCACTTCATCTCTGAACCATAACACTCATGTTTCACCCTCTACTTACTTATTTATTTATTTTAATAACAAGCAAGAACTTGTTAAAATCTGTGAGATGACTTCCCACATGGACGTTAAACATGATTCACGCTGGAGCTTTTACAGGAGATCTAGTTTATTTTCTACATCTATGTTTAAACCAGGTTGGTGAGATGAAGTCTAGCCAAGTTATCTCACTTCTGACACACACACACACACACACACACACACACACACACACACACACACACACACATCCTTGCACTTCTGTCTTTGTGAGGACATTCACTGACATAAGGCATTCCCTAGCCCCCCACCCCAACCAAAACCTAAACTCTAAAACCGAATTTTCACCCTCATAAATGTTTTTTTCTTTGTTTTTTTTTTAGTGAGGACCGGCCAAAATGTCCTCACTTTGTTGGTTAAAAGTGCAAAATGGTCCTCAGAATTTAGCAATTACAGGAACACAGATACAGAGTGAGAGCTGTGTTGTAAGACACCCTCCCCCCTGCAGCTCACTTCCAGTCCAGCATCTCCGTCCTCCCTCCACCACACATCTGCCGAGCTGCACCGGTAAGTTTTTATTTCTATGAATGTCTTAAATTTCTGCACGTTAGGAGACGTTTGAGCCTCAGAGACCCATATTCCACCATACGATGCACACCACCATGCTCGTCAGAGACTTGTGCAGGGAGGGGTGATCATTTTATCTGCGCTTCACGTCATGTAAATGAGAAAGTGCTTCATTTAACGCATGAAAGCATCACAGCAGGAGGCAGAAGACATGCTGAAGCAGAACTCAGATTCAGATTCAGTAACTTCTTCACCTCCGTAAATGCTCTTTAGGATCCCTGTGGGAATAAACAAAGTGTTTACAGAGGGATTTGATGGTTCCTAGCCCCCCCCCCCGGTCTCTCTGGTCTACCTGAGCCGACCCGACACAGATCTTACAACAACACAAACCGCTGTACGGCACTCAGGTCCTCCATCCTCCGAGCTGCTTCCAGCGCGGGTTGGAACCAGAACCAGACTAAAAACCGGTTCTTCAGCTTCCAGCTACCTAAACACGGCTCCTGGCTCTGAAACCAGATCTCTGCTGGACCAGAGTGAAGATCCGGTTCACGTTGTGCTGCCTGGTCGCCGGGGGGAGCCGCACCGAGCCTCACGGCCGAACAGGATCAATAATCACTCGTCATGTCCACAAAAAGTAAATAAGGGCGCATTCAGAACGCAGTCTGCGAGTCTATGTCCGTTTAGGGACTCGGTCCGGTTTTGGGGGGGTTTTCCGGACTGAGTTCGCGTTCATGTTGCACTATTGCCAAACAGGCCAAGAATGAGAATCTCAAGTGAATCTGGGAGCGAGAGTAGACGAGGAGAAAAAGCACGAACAAGAAGGTTCTCACAACGTGTTCCCTCCACAAAGCGACATTATTTCTGTACGAGCAGCTGGATATGATGTCATCAGATCACATATCCATTAAAGCTTTTACTTCCTCGTATCTCCACGTCTGACCAGGAGCCATCTTTATCAGTACCGCAGTCCCACACGTGTGTTTGTTGTCGTAGCGTTTGACCCACAATGCAATGCAGTCTGTAGTCCACTTCCTGTCTTTGGTTCACTTGAATCGGACCGAGACCTGCGTTTGCAGGTGGACCGAGTCCGGTTGTTTGTTCCGGATCAGAGTTTGCGCTTTCACACCTCCCCTAAAGGAAGCGACTTTCCAAGCAAACGGACTCTGATTCAAATTAAAAAAGCTTTGTGAATGCGTCCGAAAAGTTCGTATTTTTACCTGCTGCCCGCCAACACCAGAGAAAAATATAATCCACGACATATTTACCCGCAAATCACGGTAAAACGTCCCTCTGCAGGAGACACAGGACTGTCTGAGCAGAGAGACGAGCTGCTACCAACGTAGCAACGTAGCATCAACAAGCTAGTCAACGCTTAGAGAGATGATCAGGGATCAGAATAGAGGTAGAGAAGAGTCTGTGTGCTGTGGGGGGGGCCCCGAGCTAAAGTTACTGAGATCTGCTTTAAAAACGACATAAAGACAAAGAAAATAACGTAGAAACGCTGCAGGAGTCACAACATAAATGTCTACATGAATGATGACGGCCACGTTCACACGGCGACCATCAGAAGAGAGGACGCCAATGTGGCGTCTCACCTTCATCTTTTTTACACGAGCGCGGTCATGAAGAAATCTGCGTGCGTACGAGGACGCGGGCGTGTGAATTTCTATGGATGTGAGCGCCGGGCCGTAGGTGGTGCTGTGACAGAACTCCATCATGTTTCATGCGTACGATCCACCGCCGATCCGCGGGTTTACGTGAAGTTTGTCCCATTACGGCGTCTGCACCAAACACTGTAAATAAGCTACCTGCACACGACCAGGTGCAGGTAGCCGCACACGACCAGGTGCAGGTAGCCGCACACGACCAGGTGCAGGTAGCTGCACACGACCAGGTGCAGGTACCTGCACACGACCAGGTGCAGGTAGCCGCACACGACCAGGTGCAGGTAGCCGCACACGACCAGGTGCAGGTAGCCGCACACGACCAGGTGCAGGTAGCCGCACACGACCAGGTGCAGGTAGTTTATTTACAGATCTTATGCGAGAATACAGGTTTGTGTGTCAGCTTAGAAACCACACTCTCTGTAATGTGACATAAATCATTCCTTTCACAAAGTTAATTCATTAAGTTGTTCAGCTTTAGCATGGACGAACAAAGGGGGCGGGGCTATTTTCAAAACAACATATTGGCACCACAAAGGCTCACGGGGAATACAAATTCAACAGGAATTTAACCTTTTACGATTGTTATCCGATAAATATGAGTGTTCACTGCCTCTGTTCTGTTCTCATTCAGAGAAAGTTGAGAAATTCTGTTCAGTTCGGACGTTAAAGTTGCACCATGAGCGCAGAACAGAACGAGGAGATAAACTCACCATATTTGTTGGTCATTATGTCAAAGATGGAGGCCACGTTTCTTTTTACAGACTCTGCATTTACTCTGACGCATACTTAAACTGAGTAAGTTTGCATTAACAGCAAAACAATGATGCAGAGAAGTTGTTTAAAATCACAGCATCAAATCAATGGAACAAATTTAAGTTATTAAGTTGACCCAAATTGAAATGATCAATTTTCATTGACTAAATAAAAATAAGTTGAATAAAATGTAAAAAAAATAACAATTTCATTAAACTTAATTTTATCAGATGTGACCATGAAATAAATATTAAGTTGGTTCAGTGATTTCTTTTAAAAAGTTGTGTGCATTGTTATTATAATTAAGTATACAACAAACTAAACTACTTAAAAAATAATATGTAAAATCAGTTGTCTTTACATATTTTCTTTAGTTACCAACTTAATAATTTGTGCTGGTAGCTGTTATTAAGCATTACTGAAGATGATCTTTGACTGAAGAGGAAAAGCTAATTAATCCAGTGTAATGTTGTTTGTTGGTTCAACACAATTTCAGATTAAATTGTCGCAACTAAAAGACAAACGGAAACTGTTGCGTTGATTTTTTTTGTTGAGGCTAAACATTTCTTTTTAGAGTGTACCCATAAAAGGTACTACTATAACAGTGTGTACTTGTTTGTAGTGTTGTAGTTTGTTCCATATACAGACCAGTACAGTTAAATGAGGGTGTATTACTGGTGTTTTAGGTACAAACTGCACCAGCCAGAGCATCTGGAGGGATAATGGCACGAACGGTGATGTTTGTACGTTGTTACTTTACTTTAAACAGAATTTCCGCCCATCCTGGAAGTGATGATGAAACTGCAGCAGAATAAGTAAAAATACTGAAGTTGAGCTGCGTTTGCTTTGGTGGAGCAGGTCAGCAGCAGAGACGGCTGAAGATGCAGATGTGATCTTGCCAGACTGACTCACTGCTGGTAACAGGTCTTACATAACAACCCGGTCAGGACCGGACTCCAGTCAGCAGTTTCTCTTCTCTCTTTTCTACGACAGAAAGCAGCAGTTTTCCTGCAGAGTCTGCAGAAAGCACGGTTGCATCTGAGGAGGAGGAGGAGGACGGTACGTCACCAGACTGCTCCTGCATAAACAGCACTGGTTGCTGTGTTACTCTGTATCCTCCTCCTCTTTCTTCAGTCACTGTATAGCTGCGTTTCCGTCACACCTAGAATTAAGCAAAACTGAAATATCGCAATTAAAAACTTAATGGAAACACCTAAATTTTGAAAATGCAGAAATACGGTTTTTACGCTTTCATGAGGCGGGTTTCAATTTCAATAAAGCGGCATATTGCAAAAGTGTCATCGAAACACTTTGTTTTATTGACATTTATTTCATGAGGAATAACCCCTTGAGGTGAAACATCTAGTTTTCAAAGCGGTCCTCAGTTTCAAAAAGATTACAGTTGATATAGAACATTATACACAATAACATATATGATTTATACACCAAAAAACCCCAAACACAAATGCCTTTAGCGACACATGCACACACACGGACACAAATACGACACACCTTCGCTGTAATTATGCCCCCTCTTATTAGTCAATTAATGCAGTAAAAATAAAACATACGAAACAGAAACATTTAAAAAACACAAAAGATCAAAAATATTTAAATGTTTCAACCTGCTCAAGAGAGGACTTACCTAAGAAGAAAAGAGTTAAATTATTATTGGAGGCTGATTTACATTTTCTCTGGAACAACATGGAGTATGATTTAGTTTTATTAATAAGAAGTTTATTGATCCAAAGCCACTGCTGAACTGAATAAAAGTCCTGTTGTAAAGACCGATTATCATAAATGTGTCTCTTGGAACAGTAAATTACTGTATCATCAGCATACAGATGGATATTACAGTCAGAGCAGCAAAGAGGCAGGTCACTGATAAAAATAGAAAATAATAATGGACCCAAAGAGGAACCTTGAGGAATGCCTCTAACTATGCCTGTAAAATTTGACTGGCTGCCTCCATAGGACACACACTGACGGCAAAAGTGAAGATAAGAATTAAACAAAGCAGAGCGGATCTGGAGAGACCAACAGAGTGCAATTTATCTAAAAGCAGATCGTGGTCCACCGGGCCGTCCACAGGCGCCGAATTACAGCAAAGCCGTCCTAAAATTCAAATTGTTTCATGGAGACAGTGTGACTGCGCAAGGAAGGGGGGGGGGGGGGGGGGGGGGCAACAACGCGCGTTGGTCTCGTTCACAAAAACAATAGTTCATTGAAAAAAAATTCCCAGCAGCAATGGCGTCGGTGAGCGACTGTTTCCAGCTGTGTAGAAAACTTCAGCGTTTGCCTCGTAAATCCTCGGCCGTCTCTGCCTTCGTGGATTTCCAGCGACGCGGTGAGTCTGTATTAGCGCATGCGCTGTGTCACGTTCCAGGTTTGGAGTGTTACTGAATCATCATAGCACCCCCCCACAGACGTGTATGATGGGGATGGTGAAACCTTTCCCCGGTTATCGGTTTCACACCTGAACCGGCTTCAGCTCCGCGTGCACGAGGCCAAAGTTAGATCTATAAAGATCGCTCCGGTAAACTTGTTACTGTCCCTGTTAGAGAAAATGTCGAGTAAATTTTAATAGTGCTGATGTGGTTAAGAAGTGTTTTCTGAAACCTGATTGGCATTGAGATAATATTATTGCAAAAAAGATGATCAGGAAATTGATTTTAAAAAATCTTTTCAAAACATTTTACAATACAGTTAATAATTGAAATTGGTCTATAATTATTCATATTTTGAGCATCACCTCCTTTATGTAAAGGTTAGGTTTTGGTTAGGGTTAGGTTTAGGCAATCAGTTATGAGCGTTAGGTTTAGGGTAAGGGGCTAGGGAATGCATTATGTCAATGGATGTACCCCACGGGGATAGAAAAACAAACGTGTGTGTGTGTGTGAGAGAGTGTGCGTGTAAAAACCAGTTTTTCCTTCTTAATTATGATGTTTATGATCATTTACAAGAATTAAAGGACTTTCTTCTTTTTCCAGCCTGGACCTTATTTGTAGGAGTTTGTAAGAACATTTACTCACCGGTAAAATTTCTGCATCACTTTGAGTCCTTCGCAAAACATCGTGATTAGTGGTAGATCCGCGTTTAACCATATATGGGCGTTCATTTGATTTCGGGCACTTCTGAGGTTCTTTTTCCTCAAAAATTAAATGTCACGACACCTCGCCACACCTACCTTACCTGAACTGCCCTTCTGTTAGTCAAAATCCAAATTTATTGACAATAATTTAATATTTTATTTAAAAAATGGTTCTTTTAGTCAGAATCTCCATAGAAACGTCACCACAAGCGTGGTCGTGATGACATTTTACAGTTTTTAGCTAACTGTGCTAAATTGGTAGAGTTAGCATAAATAATCTTTTAGCTAGAATGAGCTGGACAATGTTTTTATATGAATGTGAAGTTTTTACACAAAAATCTTTAAATATCTATAAACGACAAGCTGTTTGGTAACGACACGTAATAAAAATATCCTGCAACTAATCGGTATAAACGAAAAAAAAAAAGTTCCAGTATTTAAACGCACAAACTGACAGTTAAAGATTCAGATTTCAAATAAACTTTATTGATCTAAAAACACATAACGTGGTGGTAATGACAGCAATACTAAGGGACAGACATATTTATTTTTAAAAAAATTAAAATTACATCTAAAGGAACGTTAAAAAGTAACAGAAAAATTACTTTTCCAAGTAATTAGTTATTTTTATAAAGCTGTAACTCAGTTACTAACGCCATTACTTTTTGGAGAAGTAATTAGTAACTATAATTAATTACTTTTTTAAATTAATGTTCCCAACACCGAGCAGGACCACTCCGGACCAGTCAGGGTCAATCAGGACCAGTCAGGGCCAATCAGGACTAATCAGGACCAATCAGAACCAGTCAGGGCCAATCAGGACCAGTCAGGGCCAATCAGGACCAGTCAGGACCAATCAGGACCAATCAGGACCAGTCAGGGCCAATCAGGACCAGTCAGGACCAATCAGGACTAATCAGGACCAGTCAGGACCAATCATGACTAATCAGGACCAGTCAGGACAAATCAGGGACAATCAGGACCAGTCAGGAATAGCTTCGACGAGCATAGCTCTGAGTGGCATAGACCTGACTAAAATAGATCTGACCAGCATGGATCTGACCAACATAGATCTGACCAGCATAGATTGGTCTAAAATAGCACTTGACTAGCATTAATCTGTCTAACATAGATCTGAATAGCATAGACCTGACTAGCATAGATCTGAAAGCATAGATCTGACTGACATAGATCTGTCTAACATAGATCTAACTAACATAAATCTGACCAGCATAGATCTGACTGGCATAGATCCGACTATCATAGATCTAACTAACATAAATCTGACCACCATAGATCTGACTAACATAGATCCGACTATCATAGATCTAACTAACATAAATCTGACCAGCATAGATCTGACTAACATAGATCTGACCAACATAGATCTGACAGCATAGATCTGACTGACATAGATCTGTCTAACATAGATCCCACTAACATAGATCTAACTAACATAGATCTGACTGACATAGTTTTGTCTAAAATAGATCTGACTAGCATAAATCTGTCTAGCATAGATCTGACAGCATAGATCTGACAGCATAGATCTGACCAGCATAGATCTGACTAACATAGATCCGACTATCAAAGATCTAACTAACATAAATCTGACCAGCATAGATCTGACCAACGTAGATCTGACAGCATAGATCTGACTAACAAATCTGACTGACATAGATCTGTCTAACATAGATCCCACTAACAAAGATCCAACCAACATAGATCTGACTGACATAGATTTGTCTAAAATAGATCTGACTAGCATAAATCTATCTAACATAGATCTGACAGCATAGATCTGACTAACAAAGATCTGACTGACATAGATTTGTCTAAAATAGATCTGACTCACATAGATCCGACTATCATAGATCTAGCTAACATAAATCTGACCAGCATAGATCTGACTAACATAGATTTCACTAACATAGATCTGTCTAACCTGTATTTTCCCTCTTGTTGGTACTCCAGGACTGTCTTCAGCCATGGACGATGATGATCAGTACAACAGCTTCCTGGAGCTTCTAGATGAGACCTCCAACTCCACCGACCCGGCCTACGTCGTCAGTAAAACTGTTGTTCTCTGTTCAAAGGAGACGGTGAATGAGTTTGGCTCCAAATTCATCCCGGTCTTCTACATCGTCAACTTCCTCCTGAGCTACATCGGAAACGGGCTCGTCCTGCTCATCATCTTCAAGTACGAGAAGCTCGTGGCCGTGACCAACATCTTCCTCCTGAGTCTGGTCTTCTCCAACCTCCTGTTTGCCTCCAGCCTGCCTTTCTGGGCCACCTACCACTGGTCTGAGTGGATCTTCGGCACCCTGCTGTGTAAGGTGGTCAGCAGCGCCTACTTCATTGGCTTCTACAGCTCCATCCTCTTCCTCACACTCATGACCTTCGACCGCTACCTCGCCGTGGTGCATGCCGTGGCAGCTGCCAAGAGTCGGAAGAAGCTGTACGCCATCGTGGCGTCTCTGGTGGTTTGGGCCGTCAGCATCGTGGCGAGCATGAAGGAGCTGGTTCTCCGGAACGTGTGGCAGCACCCGATGAACGGACTGATGTGTGAGGAGTTTGGCTTCTCAAAGAGGACCATGGAGCGCTGGAGCCTGGTCACCTACTACCAGCAGTTCCTGCTCTTCTTCCTGCTGCCCCTCATCATGGTCATGTACTGCTACATCAGCATCACCGTGCGCATCCTGTCCACCCGCATGAAGGAAAAGTGCAGGGCCGTCAAGCTCATCTTCGTCATCATCTTCACCTTCTTCGTCTGCTGGACGCCCTACAACATCGTCATCCTCCTTCAAGCCATCCAGATCTCCTACAGCGGTGATGAAGAGGAGGCGTGCTCCGACACGAACGCCCTGGACTTCGCCTTCTACGTGACGCGGAATGTTGCGTACCTGTACTGCTGCATCAGCCCTGTGTTCTACACCTTCCTGGGGAAGAAGTTCCAGAGCCACTTCAGGAGGCTGATCTCCAAGAAGATTCCCTGTCTGAAGGGGCACCTCCTGGTCAGCAGCCAGAGCACCAGGACCACGTCGCAGAGGGCTCCTCACTCCCTGAACGAGCTCACGTACACGCGGCACTGTACGGACGCCTGAAAAGAGAGATTCGTGTCGTCCTGGGCCCGGTTGTTCAAAACTCGGTTATTTTTTAACCAGCCGTTAAATACATTTAGCCGACCGTTAACTTTAACAGTCTGGTTATCTTGTTGTTCCAAACTCAGTTAACTTTAACCATGTGTTATCTTGACGTCAAAGGACCGCCGCTAAAGTTGTAACGGTGCGGTTATCTCTCATGGCATTTGTTGCTAACGCTGCATTCAGAGAAAGAAGGACGGCGTTTGTCGTGGCCTTGGTTTTGACATCGGGGATTTTTCTAGCGAGGAGCTGTGCACCACTTCAGGAGAGAAAGCATTCAGATCTATGTGATCCTTTGTGAGGCGATTTGCAGCGTGCTGGGGATGAGGAAGAGTGTGTTGTGGCTAACAGCAGCTCTCTTCACGTTGGGAAAATAAAGTCAACTAAAGTGAGAGTCAGCACCCCGTGTATTCCTTAGTAAGACACGGGCTTACAATGTTACTTCTTGCAATACCAGAAGTAAACCAAATGGGGAATTGGGGGATTCATTGGTGCTAACCAGTGACGCACACTCCATGGTCAAATTTGACAATGCCGTTAGCTGACGGCATGACTAGCCATGCTTTGAACAATGCATGTTTAACGGTTGGTTAGCTAACGGCAGGTTAAGGATTTAGGGGTTAACCAGTAGTTAAAATAACCGAGAATTGAACAACCGAGCCCTGCCTCTAAACTGAAGCATTTATGTCCAATTATTGAGAAACTGCTAGAACAGAATCTCAACCTGCTACCAAACCCACATTTATGTCCTGATTATTAAATCTAATCTAAACTGTCAGAGATGAAGTTACAGGGGGGTGATGAACGGTCTAAACCAGGGGTGTCAGACATGTGGTCCACAGGCCATCTACAGATGCGGAAATGAAAAAGTTCCCCTTTCTGCCAACTGCCAGCCACTTACCAGCCACTTACCAGCTACGTGTCTGCTAATTCCATCACACAGAGAAACGTCTGTGTGCCCAGAATAAACTAAATCAGAGCATAAATGAACGCATGAAAGAGGACATTTCCACACGCCAAGTTTGGACACCGTGCATGGTGACGTATTCACAGGACAAATAGTTCAGCCAGTGATAGTGCAGTAATAGTGCACTATTACTGCACCACTTCTGGCAGAAAAAGGAGGAACTTTTTCATGCTCGCATCTGTGTGTATATATATATATATATATATATACAGTGGGTACGGAAAGTATTCAGACCCCTTTAAACTTTTCACACTTTGTTTCATTGCAGCCATTTGCTAAAATCAAAAAAGTTCATGTTATTTCTCATTAATGTCACTCAGCACCCATCTTGACAGAAAAAAAAACAGAAATGTAGAAATTTTAGCAAATTTATTAAAAATTAAAAACTGAAATATCACATGGTCATAAGTATTCAGACCCTTCACTCAATACTGAGTAGAAGCACCTTTTGAGCGACTACAGCCATGAGTCTTCTTGGATATGATGCAACAAGTGTTTAACATCTGGATTTGGGATCTTCTGGTTCTTCTTGCAGATCCTCTCCAGTTCTGTCAGGTTGGATGGTGAACGGTGGTGTTCAGCCATTTTCAGGTCTCTCAGAGATGCTCAGTTGCGTTTAAGTCAGGGTTCTGGCTGGGCCGGTCCAGAATGGTCCAGAGTTGTTCTGATCCACTCCTTTGTTATTTCAGCTGTGTGTGAGGGTCATTGTCTTGTTGGAAGGTGAACCTTCGGTCCAGTCTGAGCTCCTGAACTCTGGAAGAGCTTTTTCTTCCAGGATCTCTGTACTTGGCCGCATTCATCTTTCCTTCAACTGCAACCAGTCGTCCTGTCCCTGCAGCTGAAAAACACCCCCATAGCATGATGCTGCCACCACCATGTTTCACTGTTGGGATGGTATTGGGCAGGTGATGAGCAGTGCCTGGTTTTCTCCACACATACCGCTTAGAATGAACTCCAAAAAGTTCAATCTTGGTCTCATCAGACCAGAATCTTATTTCTCTCAGTCTGGGAGTCCTTCATGTGTTTTTTACAAACTCTATGCGGGCTTTCATATGTCTGCACTGAGGAGAGGCTTCCATCGGGCCGCTCTGCCATAAAGCCCCGACTGGTGGAGGCTGCAGTGATACTGACTTTGTGGAACTTTCTCCATCTCCCTACTGCATCTCTGGAGCTCAGCCACAGTGATCTTTGGCTTCTTCTTTACTCTCTCACCAAGGCTCTTCTCCCACCATTGCTCAGTTTGGCTGGACGGCCGGGTCTAGGAAGAGTTCTGGTCGTCCCAAACTTCTTCCATGTAAGGACTATGGAGGCCACCGTGCTCTTAGGAACCTTTAGTGCTGTAGAAACTCTTTTGTAACCTTGTCCAGATCTGTGTCTCGCCACAATTCTGTCTCTGAGCTCCTTGGACAGTTTCTTCCACCTCATGATCCTCATTGCTCTGACATGCACTGTGAGCTGGAAGCTCTTATATAGACAGGTGTGTGTCTTTCCTAATCACGTCCAATCAGTTTAATTAAACACAGCTGGACTCCAATGAAGGAGGAGAACCATCTCAAGGAGGATCAGAAGGAATGGACAATCTGTGAGTTAAATATGAGTGTCACTGCAAAGGGTCTGAAAACTTATGACCATGTGATATTTCAGTTTTTTCTTTTTAATAAATTTGCTAAAATTTCTACATTCCTGTTTTTTTCTGTCAAGATGGGGTGCTGAGTGACATTATTGAGAAATAAAATTAACTTTTTTGATTTTAGCAAATGGCTGCAATGAAACAAAGAGTGAAAAGTTAAAAGGGGTCTGAATACTTTCCGTACCCACTGTATATATAAATATATATATATACTGTATATACACATACAAAATCATTCATACCCTCCAATTAGAGAAAATGCTAAATTCACAGCAACAATTCAAATAACAAAAAAAAACTAAAGGAACTAATAATAAATAAAAATTTACAAAAAAATAATTAAATGAAATAAAATATTGCTTTTGAACTGTGGTTGGAAATGAACATGGACCAACATACCTGTCAGCAGGTGCAGATGTCTGATTGGACGTTACAGAAACACCTGATTACAGTGATTGCCTCAAAGTGTAGTTTAAAAAATTTTAGCTTCGGAGCCCCATCATGCTTGTTTACTTGTTTTATTTTTTTGTTTGTTTTAATTTTTTTTTCAAACCACCATTCAAAATTACGGAAGCGTATTGCATTCACCTGAAAAAAATAAAATTGGTCTGTTTTTCTGAATTAACGAGATAATTTTTACAAAAATAAACAAAAACGTTCTGTTTTTCTGAATTAACGAGATAATTTTTTACAAAAATAAAAAAAACCTTTCTGTTTTTCTGAATTAACGAGATAATTTTTTACAAAAATAAATAAAAATGTTTTGTTTTTCTGAATCGGTCTCTGCCGAGTGTCATAACATTTGTTGCTTAACCAGCAGTAACCAGCGCTTGACGCCATTTCAGGCGTAAAACTGTCAGTGGTCAAACCGGCGTGGAAATGAGCGCACATCATATCATAAAAATGATCTTATGACTGAATCCATGTGTGATTTATGAAATGTTCGTGTCTGACCAAACAACAGAATATTGGTCAGAAATGCACCGTCATCCAGCTGTTTCTCCTGAAGCAGCAGCAGCACTGACAGATGGAGGCTGGTCGGATCTGAGCCTGACCCGGACAGGAACATAAGAAACGATAACTTTCATTAGTTAAGCTAAGAAACAGTCTACCGAATGAAGACTTGTACAACGTTAATGTATAGATTAATTTACAGAAACGGATCTCCTCCACTCAACTCCGTGTCTCCTGGGAGCTGCAGTTACCAGCGCGTCTGCCCTTCTGGCTGCCATAATGTTTATAAACTAGTATTTCTGTTATTTAAAGGAGAACTCAGTAACTTTTTTACCTCAATAAATGCTTTTCGGAATCCCCGTGGGGCTAAACAAAGTGTTTACGGAGCGATTCAATGTTTCCCCCCCCTCCCGCCGGGGCCTCTGGCCTGCGAGCAGCTAAAAACAACTTTGCCTGCGCCGACCCGAGCAGAACTTGCGACAACAGAAACCGCTGTACGGTACTCAGGTCCCCTATCTACGGAGCTGCTTCCAGCGCTGATTTGAACCAGACTACCAGCGCTAATTCGAAAAAAACATTTCTTTATCTCCCCACCACCTAAACACGGCTCCTGGCTCATAACCAACTCTTTGCTGGACCAGAGTGATTCACGTAGCTGCGCTGCCTGGGCGCCGGGTGAAGCATCACTGCTTCAGGCTCAATAATCACTGGTCACGTCCGCAAAAAGTAAATAAAAGTTCGTATTCTTACCTGCTACTTGCCAACACCAGAGAAAAATATAATCCACGGCATATTTACCCGCAAATCGCAGGTAAAACGTCCCGTTTCAGAAAATACAGGACTTTGCTTTGAGCAGAGGGAGACGAGGTGCTGCTACCAACGTAGCAACGTAGCATCAACAAGCTAGTAAACGCTTAGAAATATATCCAGGGATCAAAATAGAGGAAAGACAGGTAGAGAAGCCGTCTGTGTGCTGTGGGGGTGTAGGGGGGGTTGAACACGACAGTGAAAGGACGCCACTAGGGGGAGCCCCGAGCTGAAGTTACTGAGTTCTGCTTTAACTTGTCAATAAAGTCTTGACAAGTTACAGCATCGTACAGATCCACACAGGTCAGGGTTGTGTTGCAAACTTTCTCTGAGTCTAAAGCAGCGTTTCCCGCTGGTCCGATGCACCTGCGCCTTTCTGCAGCCCGACTGTCCGTCTTCTTACAAGCAGCCGAGTTTTCTTTTCTTTATTCAGACATCAGCAGTGAGATAATAAAGTCTGATTTATCTTAACATTTTGGGCGATCAGTTGTCGCCTTCATCAGAAGTTAAAACACTGCTGTTAAGATCATCTGGCTGGTATGACACCTGCAGCTCCTGGAGACAGAAGACAGGAGGCGATCCGTCGTTTCTATTAAGTAATCTGTACCCTAAAGTTACAGTCTATAAGTGCTCAGTCAGCAGACTGTTTCTTAGCTTACAGTAGCTAATGAAAGTTATTTTTTCTTCTGTCTCCGTGCGGGTCAGGCTCAGATCAGACAGTCCGGGTCAGGCTCAGATCCCACAGTCCGGGTCAGGCTCAGATCCGACAGTCCGGGTCAGGCTTGGACCAGCCTCCGCCTGTCTGCGCTGCTGCTTCAGGGAAGAAGCAGCTGGATGAGGAGGGGTTTCTGACGTAGATTCTGTTGTTTGGTCAGACAGGAACATTTATGAATCACACGTGGATACAATAATAAGATCATTTATATGATCAGATGTGCGCTCATTTAGTGCGCTTCGTTATTTACGAAGTAAAGCAGGGACATAGAACTGGGCCAAAAGTGGGCCGTCCAAGTGTTTCAAACTGGAAGTTCGGAACACGGAAGCGTGATAATCCCACATTGGCTTTTATTTTGTCGATTCCTCTGGTTTGCACGCGCCAGTCAAGTGTTGCTCCTCATGAAACGGAAACGGTTGTTCTTTCTCTCCTCCTCCTCCTTCTCTTCACTTTTATCTTGTTAATTCAGAAAAACAGAACGTTTTTGTTTATTTTTGTAAAAAATTATCTCAATTCAGAAAAACAGAAAGTTTTTATTTATTGTTGTAAAAAATTATCTCGTTAATTCAGAAAAACAAAACATTTTTATTTATTTTTGTAAGAAAATTATCTCGTTAATTCAGAAAAACAGAAAGTTTTTATTTATTTTTGTAAAAAATTATCTCGTTAATTCAGAAAAACAGAAAGTTTTTGTTTATTTTTGTAAAAATGATCTCGTTAATTCAGAAAAACAGACCAATTTTATTTTTTTAGGTGAATGCAATACGCTTCCGTACAAAATCAATGTTATAATTTTAATAGAATTTTTTCAGTTATTGTTTTTGTCCATTTTAACTTATTTCACTGACAGCTGATTTTTTTTTCCTTCTTCAATTTGAGGGTATGAATAATTTTGTATGTATGTATATATATATATATATATATATATATATATATATATATATATATATATATATATATATACATATGTATGTGTGTGTATATATATATTTCAACATATTAAAAATATTTTAGTCAACTATAATATGATATTTTCATTGACTAAGACTAAAACTAATTAAGATGATGAAATTATAAATAAAACTAAACAACATTGACAAAAACTGAATCACGATGGTCCAGTCTGGTCTGTGGGACGAATTTGGCGAAGTGAAAATAACATAAGACGTAAACTGTAACATTTGAATAAAAGTAATTCCTATTTAGTCCGTCTGCAGTTTCACTTTCTCATGTTTAAATGTGAAACTTTTCCAAAGCGAGACGAAACCTTGTTTCTTTTCTGTTTTTTTCTTCTTCGTTTTCTTTTTGAATGATGAAGTGAGTCAGTTCAGCAGCTCCAGGAATTAAACACATGTGAAATGCACACGTACATTTAAACGAACTTCTACATCTGGAAAGGTTATTTGGGTTATCATGTGAAAATACTGGATTTTTCCTCCGGATATCTGCAGTTAAATGTTCGGTGGTTTTGGTCCAAAATTCACTTAATTCCTTCAGAAATTTCACGTTGTTTATAATGTTTTCTAACAGGACAGTTCATTAAATATACACATCTTGATCGTGTACTTGTACTTATTTGTACTAAAAAATGATGAAAAATGTGTAATATATTGTGCTGTTACTGAACTGGTCCAACCCACCAGGATCAGACTCCCCCGGACTAAAACCTGCAGAGATGGCCCACACCTGACGTTTTCCAAAAACATGTGGTTGTAAATATTCACTCTTCTCTCAATGTTCAATAAATTCTCTTCAGAATGATCAATATTCAAATCAGCTGCCAGAACAGACCTTTATAAATGTTTGTTATTTTTAAAAGATTTACATGTTGTTTACTTTAAACCCATTCTAATCATATTCAGTTTATTCTGGTTTCTGTATGTAAACAAGTCTATAATCTCTATAAATAAAAGCATTTTCTTTATTCAGTGATAATGATGAGAATAATTCAACATATTCGTCGGGGGTTGTTGATGTACAACCTTTAAATATAATGAATGCAGTTTTCCACGTTGTTGGCAAAACCATTTATTAATTCGGTTTTCCAGGAGCTTTGCTTTATACAGCGGAGAAAGAAAGTATTGAACACGGCAACGTTTTTCTCAGAAATATATTTCTAGTAGAGTTATTGACATGAAACTTTCATCAGATGTCGGCAACAACCCAAATAATGCACACATACAAAGAAATGCTAACATTTATGTCCATAAATGAAGTTATGTGTAATATAGTGAAACAGGAAATAAGTATTGGACACGTTCACTGAAATTTATTTATTAGAGTAAAACCTTTGTTGGTGGTTCCAGCCTCCAGGTGTGCTGAAAAACAGCCCCCACCATGATGCTCCCACCTCCAAACTTCACTGTTGCTATGGTGTTTTTGGTGCCGTTTCTCCTCCAAACATGTTGTATCTTATGACATCTGCAGAGTTCAGTTCTGGTCTCATCTGACCAGACTATGTTTTCCAGAATGTCATGGGTTTGTCCAGCTGTTGTGTTGCAAATTTCAAACCAGCATCAAATTGATTTTTCTTCAGAAATGGAGTCTTGCGTGGTGTGCGTGCATGAAGGCCATGGCGGTTGAGTGCATTCCTTCTTGTTTTCTCCTCATTCTATTGTTTTCCATATCTGCAAAGGTGCGTCCTGCGAAGGGCTGCGTGGCCCAAGTCTGCCTGATCCTGTCTTGTTGTGTTTTGTCTATGTGTCTTGAACGGGTTGTACTGAAACATGAATTCCCCCTCGGGGATTAATAAAGTTTCTGCAGAGTATTTGATTTGAACTGTAGCTGCTGGTTCCAGGTGTTTCTGAAGCTCTCCACGAGTGGTCCTGGGCTGTTGGAGAACCTTTCTGATGATTGTTCTGACTCCTCTGTCTGAAATCTTGTGAGGAGCACCTGGCCGTGGCCGCTTTATGACCATGCCGTGTTCTTTCCACTTCCGGATGATGGTCCCAATGGTGCTCACTGGAACTTTCAGAAGTTTAGAAATGCACCTGGAACCAATGCCTTCAGTGTGTTTGCAATAAGAAGGTTGCTCTTTGCTTTTACCCATCATGCAATGCTTCTTGTCTGACACCTTGGTGATGAGAAACCTTTTTAAAGGCATCAATCAGGACTAAACCAGCTGATATTACTTTGCACTGATAGGGGACAGGATTACTTTCTAAATACTGACAGACTCCAACTGCTTTCTTGGCTTTCACATCTTTTTGTCTCCATTTCTTCATGTGTTCAATACTTATTCCCTGTTTCACTATATTACACATAACTTCATTTATGGACGTAAATGTTAGCATTTATTTGTATGTGTGCATTAGTTGGGTTGTTGCCGACATCTGGTGAAAATTTCATGTCAATAACTCTACTAGAAATCTATTTTCTGAGAAAAATGTTGATGTGTTCAATACTTTTCCCCCGCTGTATTTAGATTAGTCTGATGCAGCATTTACATATTTATGCTGAACCTGACAAGGGATGAGGTAAAACAGAGAGTAAGGGTGAATCCCATTTCACCCCTTAGCCCTTCCCCTCCGTTTTGCGCGTTCATGTGTAGGGGTAGGGGTGTCCCAATACCTGTAGGATGGAGGGGAAGGGCTAAGGGGTAGGGCTATATACCCCTTCAAACGAAGATTTTTCGAGAGCACACTTCAAACGAAGGGGTATGAAAATCACTGGGACGATGGCTGCTACTGAGTCCAAAAACATCCACAAATGTAAATATTTCTCCATAAATAAAGTTTAAAAGTGTGAAAACCATTATATAGTCTAGTTTAATGCTGTTTAAATGTTTAACGGTCATTTTTTTTGCAAAATGCACATTAAAAAAAAATCGTGAGTACTACATTGACGCTTCAGTTATATAAACGCTACCAGGCTGAAAACCAGCGGTGCTCTGCAGCCCTGATAATCTAGATGATCAATAAGAAATTCGGCAGCATCGCTGCTGGTCTTCATGGGATAAAACACAGGCAGGGATGTCATGCAAAAATCGAATTTGCTTGTTAACGTTAATCCACAGCTGTAGACGGCTTGATTTCTCCTGATTTGCGCCAACAGCTCAGCGCACATCTGCTTACACACAAGCCGGCGGAATCACTGATGACATATGTGATTCTTGAAGGGGTGTCCCAATTTGAAGGGGTTAACTTTCACCCCTACCCCTTGTAGCTTCGTTTTAAGTGCAAGGGCCAAGGGGAAGGGGTAAGGGGTAGGGGTAAAAAAGAGAATTGGGATTGGGCCTAAATGGAAGAGATAAAGACTGATTAATGTCCCCTTTAAAAAATATTCCATTTTGCACCCTAAGCAGTGCACGAAAATGTTGCCTAGAAATCCTGTTACAGCTGGGTTTCCATTAAACCGGGAATTGCACAAAACCTAAATTTCGCAATTGAAAACCGCAAATGGAAACACCTACATTTAGAAAAACACTCAAATACTGCAAAAAAAAATTACGCTTTCATGAGGCGTAAATTCAGACGTTTCGATTAAGCAGTTTTTCGCATAAGTGTAATGGAAACACTTTTTTCTCTATTACATGTCATCAGGCGTGACGTAGGGGGTTAAAATCCAGTTATTCCTCCTTATGATGAATATTGTTGCATATGGACCTATTTCCTTAAGCGCAGTAACATGTTTTCTCTGTGTTCCACAATGTGCGCATTGATCTGTAAAATAGCAGTTGTTGTCCTTCCTGTTGTACTTGACCTCCAAGTCTGTCAAGTGATTATTTTCAAGTTGTTACAGACACAACAAATATGATCATTTACAAGCATTAACTGTGAAATCGGAGTGATGGGGGAAGTTTTATCAGTCACATATGAAAAATCCCCAAATCTCCGTAACTCAGCAAGCTGAGTTCATTTAGACATTATACAGATGCTTTAAGTTCTTCATGTATTAACGACTGGACACCAGCTGTTTGTGGTTTCCACACGTTTGTAACTCCACGACTCGGTTATCTGTTTCCCACATGTTAATTATACGTCAGCAGGATTTAATAAAACGTGACCAGGATAACATGGTATGACTGCGCCTTCGTATCAGCAGCTGCATCACCACATCAGTCAGGAACTGGTGCCGATAAACGTGGAATAAAGATCCAGAAATGACATCCACACTCCACAAGTTCATCCTGGGTTTTTTTCATCCGTGTTACGTTTCGGGCGTCTGTCCTGGAAGCCTCCACGAGTGTTTTACCTGCTGATGTGATCAGAGGCTCCGTACATACGGACTTTACCTCTGAATCATCATCTGCTGCTTTCATCTCCTGATGAGCAGCAGCTCTGAAACAACATGTTTATATCTCCATCCTCCTCAAAGTGGAGTCTCACAGGACGGGATTTTACCAGAATGACGGCTGATACCATTCAATGGAAACACCTGCATATTGTAGCTACCTTTTTGAAATTTAAGAAATATCAATTTTCTTTTTAAATAGTGTGATGGAAACCAGCTAAAGAAAACTGATTCTTTCCCCCTTTTTTCCCCATTTCTTTGTTTATTCTTCAAACCAGCATCCGTCCTCACTGTGCGTAGCAAAAAATTAAGGAGTGAGGAACCAACACTTTCCAAATAGCTAAATTAAATAAAAAGCAGATGTTTTCTAATGCAGAAAAAAGAATTTTTCCATCATTTCACCAGCCTGTGGTAAACTATGAAACTTTTGCTTTCTCTTTCTGTTTGTGTGTGTGTGTGTGTGTGTGTGTGTGTGTGTGTGGGCATGCTTGTGCATCCAGCGATTAGCCACGAATCCATGCGCCATACTTCTTGGTCTAAGAGCCTCTCGGGGAGATCCCCACAAACGTCATTCATTTATGGCTCTTTCGCATGACCATATTGGATATTAGTTTTGCATAAAAGGCTTCCTACTCCAGGTTCGACGGATCATTTCCTGGCCCTCTAACCTCACCCCATCTCCAAACCCTAACCCTAACCTCACCTGGCCCCAGCCTCATTCCCAAACCCAATTCCCATTCCTGTTCCTGACCTCAATCCCAATCCCAACCCGAATCCCAAATCCTAACCCCAACCTCACCCTAACCTTAGACCTAATCCTAAATTTCCCCTCATCATACGCCTAATCCTAATTCTTATTTGTAACCCAACCTTAATTTTTATTCCGAAATTAATTTCATCCCTCATTTTCCCATTATTATTTCATTAAAAATGTAAAACCCCAATGAAAACTTAGAAAAGCATATCACATACAAGATTACAAAAACAACAATCACGATATAATTTATTTTAAGTCACAAACAACAAAAAAGTAACATATAACAAATGAACACATAACAACTTGACCATCACATAATACAAGGAAGCCCAACACATATAAAAGGAGGGAGAGCCACAGGAGCTCATTCTTCACCTGACGCTTGATGGGAGCACATGGTGCCACAGAGGACCAATCCACTGAGTTTTTAGTGTGCCTTTAGCCTGAGGAAGACCACATAAGGTCGAAGCGTTGCGTTTTTTTACATTTTGATTTGGCACACCTTCTTTAGTTCTTTATTGATTTTTTTAAAACTAATTTCAGATTTTTTTGTAGCTTTCTTTCCACATTTTGGAAAGCATTTTGAGTTTCAATTTTTTTTCTTTTTTTCTTTTTCTATAAATCGAAACAAGGAGACACGTGGACATTCCCAACCTATGGAGGAAGGTTGGACGAAGGTGCAGTACGGCCGCCGCTGGAACCGCAACCAGCCGACTTGGGGAGGGTACAGGGACCCTGAGGGACGGATGGACAGTGCACCCTCCTTCTCCTTCGGGAGAAGGGCATATCCCTTCATTCCTAACTACCATAACTGATTGCCTAAACCTAACCTGTACCCATTCCCATATGCAATACGTAATCGCATCTGATTGGAGGCGCACGGCGAGTCTTCTAAAGGTCCAATCAGGTAGGGTAATGTTACGTTTTTGTGTAACCCTTAAAGAAGATAGACGTACTTTTTTCCTATTTTTCGTTTCTCTGCAGTCCGTTTGTCATCTATGTCCAATGGCCGGTCGGCGTCTCACTTTCGAATCTTCCTCAACTGATTTACATGAACCCAAAAAGCACTTTAAGCTAGTCCGCAAAGTACGGAGAAGACTGTGCTAAAAGCTATCAGTGGGCTCTCACGCCAGCTCACTGTTTTTGCAGCAGACTAGTGATGTGTCGTTCACGAACGATTCGTTCAATATGAACTAATCTTTTATGACTCGGGAGTAATGAGTCCTCTCAGGGAGCGATTCGTTCATTCTCTGCAGTACGCTCTCTCGCCACACGGCTGCGTGAGCTCCGTCAGCAGTAGGACAGGAAACAGAAATGATTAGTTCACGACTCACCCAACTGTGTCGGTCCTCAGGTATCGTTCTTTTGTGACAGCCAGGCTGCGATGGCTGCGTGGTAAGCAGCAAGGACTAGTTCGCTCATAAGCTTTCATACGGATCAGTACAGATCTTTCTTCCGTTCATTTGTCACGTGAGAGCTGCGCTACAGTAACGGGGCTGTGGAGAGGAGACCAACAAGGAATGATGACTGATGTCTTATGTTCATTCATTTGTCCGTTGTCCATGACATCCAACATCAATAGCCTACTTTAATCATGAGATCACAAATGATTAATGGGCTTCAGCTCTTCTATGTACAGTGTTACTAAAGCAAAGTGTGTTTGTAAATAATGTTTTTCTAAAATTATATCAACATATTGTATTCTGTTATACTCTGCCACAAATTGAAATATCATATTATTCATTCATGAAATCATAATCAGTGGTCTTCGATTAGTTCACATTTTTAATTTGAATCATATCATTTTAATTAAGCTAAACTCCTGAATCTCAGCAGCTCCTGTACTTCATCCCTCTGCTTTATTGTTCATGTTGAAAACTTTCTGCACACAGCTACCTGTGTTCTCTCACATGTCAGCAGGAAAACTCATCATTTAGTGAGTTTGGGGTTTCTTTCAGGCTACCTGCTCTACAGTAATCTGCGCATTCCCCATATCTGCTGCTGCTGCGGTGTCCAGTCTATCCCACATCCATCTGGCATCGGATGAAAAGAGGCAGAAACCCATCAACATTTCCTCACTAATGTTAACTTCAGAGCCTCTGACTGAGAGCATCTCAGGGTCTTTCTCTGTCCTCGTTCACAGCTCAGGCTGAACGGGTCTTTCTCGGTTCTCGTTCACAGCTCGGGCTGAACGGGTCTTTCTCGGTTCTCGTTCACAGCTCGGGCTGAACGGGTCTTTCTCGGTCCTCGTTCACAGCTCAGACTGAACGGGTCTTTCTCGGTCCTCGTTCACAGCTCAGGCTGAACGGGTCTTTCTCTGTCCTCGTTCACAGCTCAGTCTGAACGGGTCTTTCTCGGTCCTCGTTCACAGCTCAGTCTGAACGGGTCTTTCTCGGTCCTCGTTCACAGCTCAGTCTGAACGGGTCTTTCTCGGTCCTCGTTCACAGCTCAGACTGAACGGGTCTTTCTCTGTCTTCGTTCACCGCTCAGGCTGAACGTTACTTTCCAAGATTATTTTTTTTGTTGGATAGTAAAAATCACCCCCCCCACCTCCCTATACCCGCAATACCCCCATACACTCCCCCCATACATGTCCAGCCCCACCCTTCCCTCTGACCTGTCACACTCCCGCCCTTCTTTCTTCAGACCCTCACAACCATCCCTACCAGACACTCATACGCCTCCCTCCCCCATCCCCCCTTTCCTCCAACCACTTACCCACATCTCCTCCCTCTTCCAGCCCAAATTCCTCCCTCCCACATTTCCTCTTTCATGCTCTCATTCATTTGTCCTCACACACCCACATCGCTATTACCCTTTGCCTTCTGGGTGATAGCCCGGGCCGGGGAAGGAGCCGCGAGCAGGAAAGTTACACCTGAGCCACGTTGACAGGTCATCACATACCTGAAGCCAGAACCTCTGGACAGGTGGACAAGACCACAAGGCGTGAAGATAATTGTCTGTTGTATTCTCATTGCAGTGTAAACAAATATTTGAAGGTGACAGACCCATCTTGAACATCCTCTGTCCTGTGTAATGTACTCTGTCAACTGCATATTTGAGTTTTTAGTCATTAGGAACGTGTTTAAACATATCTGTGTCCATGTGTCTTGGTTAAGGGTTCTGGACAAGTCAGCCTCCCACTTGGAAGTTGGAAGGGAAATTGAATCATCCAGTTTTAATAATAATCTATACATTAAATCACATTTTATTTAAAAGTGCCTTTCAAGTCACTCAACACACTCATAAACAGAGGTACGAGACATTTCTGTACCTGCAGGTAAGTTTTTGACAAATGTTCTCTCAAAAGTACAATATTGGTCTTTATGAGGCCAGAAGTACCTATATACTATGAAAAAGGCTCCAAAGTAATATAAAGTACACATTTGTACCATTTCAACCCTAAGGGTACCTGCAGCATTGAAAAATGTGTGTAGCTTGTACAATAACTATAAAAAGTAGTACTTCTAAACTGTAGTATAATTATAGTTATTATATTATTATTTTCATAATAATCATAGTAATAATTATATGTATAATTATATATGTGTTTGGCCTAATATTTCTATAATAATTATTCATTTATTATCAGCATCTTTGATTGTTGTCATAAACTCTATTTTATTGACTCTTATTCATCATCTTTAATTGGTTTAATTGTACTTTATTAACTCATACAGCTTGATAAGGTACAAAAATGGACCATGAAGGTACAGAAATGTCTTTCAGAAAGGAACCCCCCAGGAACAAGCTTTGGACACTTTAAGTACAAACTGGTACCTCTGTTTTTGAGTGTGAACGACACTGAATGTGATATGGATCACCTGAATGTTGAGGCCGTGAAAGCTCTTCCTATTGACATAGTCCATCTCGTCATCACACAGACTTGCTGATATGGGGGTGTGGGTGCAGTCATAGCACCTATTACCCTGGGGAAGCCTGTGAAAGGGACACGCTGCACTCAGTATACTGAGTAAGCTTACATCATGACATGTACATTGTGTATTTTACGCAGTCTATATTAACGTACCTGCTATTGAACAAAAGCCCTCTTTCACTGAATGCAGAGGCAGGTGGCTACGGAAGACAAGGAACACATCCAGTAACTGATTCAGGGCCCCCGCCACCCTATAAATAGCTGTGCAACATGTTTTTGCCCACGTTTTCAGCGTCGCCAATGGTATGCATGAAACTACCTGTGAACGAATTAAAGATGTTTTACTGTGTGGGATTTGAACACCGTGAGCATAATTCAGCTGCAAAAATTAAGCTATTCAGCTACATCAGCACAGCATTTGTTTTCACTCCAGGTGAGGCGTTGGTCTATATCAAAATTAATTTAGTCCATGCCCGGCTGCAATATGTTACATTTGTGCTGTACGGCTCCAACAGCTGACAGATGTAACGCAGTCCAGCAGAGGAAAAGCTACATCTTTCATATAAAATGTCATCTGGCAAATCAAAAGGGTTGCACCATCTCTGAATATTCTCTCTCTTCTTAGAGCTCGTCTCATGATCTGCGCACCAGCATGGACAGGATCTTCTAAAAATGGGCGGGACATTTTCCAAGAGTGCCGATTGGTCAGGGGGTGGTCCTTTTACACTCAGAGATCTCTTATCCAGAACTTAACCTGGTCCGGACCAGGTTAGGTGTTCAGCACAAGTTACCGGGGAGATAGAACCCGATCAGAAGTGAACCAGCGTCATAGGACGAAAAACCCAGGGTTAACCCTGAAGTTACCTCGATAAGAGAAAATCTGGCTTCGTCGTACAGGCCCCAGGGGTCTATTGCATGAAACTAGGACTCCGAGATCCAGGATTAAAAACTTAGCTGGGCTCATTCAATCCACAACATGACCATCCAGGCTCAAACCGCGAGCCAGGATAAGTAGACACGGATTGCTCAGCCAGGTGAAACCTATCTTGGATAAGTGCGCGCTCGCGGCTTCCTCATACAGACCCTTACGATCAAGTACAGAGTCACTGATTACCATGGCAACCAGATTAGTGTCTCTCTCTGACGGAGCAGGAAATCCTCCTGGAAGCGTACGAGGCGGTGAAGATGGAAAAAAAAGAAAGGAAACACTGCCGCTGTCATAAAACAATGAGAAAAAGCAGCAACGTATCGCAGACTGCCTGAATGCGCAAATACACACTCACTCTGCTGAAACCAACTATTACAATCACAATCCATAAAGTTAGTTAATGCCAAAGATATCCAGCAGTTGCTGCTGATCAGGAATGAAACTGTTGAAACTGCATGTGAAACTGTTTCCCCACGTTTGCTCCTTTGTGCCATCATCATATGTATCTGTGGAAGTTTGCGTGTGTGCGTGTGTGTTATGTGGAAAGACACATCCGTGGTCGTGGAAAAGATGTTAGTCTGTCTGAGAAGGGTCAAATCATTGGCATGAAGAGGTGAAACATCTAAGGAGATGCAGAAACTACTAAAACTGGGTTCAGAACAGTCCAACGCATTCTGAAAAACTGGAAGGATGGTGGACCATCGTCTTCCAGGAAGAAATGTGGCCGGAAAGGCAGATGAAGTGATGCAGCATCATGCCTAGTGCTACTGTATGAGCCTGTGGGGGCAGTGTGATGATCTGGGGTTGCTGCAGTTGCTCAGGTCCAGGTTCAGCAACAGTATGAGCTCAGATAATGAGGTCAGCTGATACCTGAATATACTGAATGAGCAGGTTATTCCATCAATGGATGTTTCTTTCCTGATGGCACGGCCATATTCCAAGATGACCGTGCCAGAATTTATCGGGCTCAGATTGTGAAAGATGGTTCAGGGATCATCAGACATCATTTTCACACATGGAGTGGCCCCCACAGAGTCCAGACCTGAACCCCATTGAGAATCTTTGGGATGTGCTGTGGTCAGACTCTACAATCATCATCAAGATCTTGGTGAAAAATTGATGCAACAGGATGCAAATAAATCTGGTGACATTGCAGAAGCTTCTGGAAACACAGCGAATGCTGCCGCAATCAAAGCTAAAGGCTCCAACCAAATGTTAAAGGTTTGACCTTTTTTTTGTTGGCGACTTTATTTTTGGCCGTGCAGTGTGTACATATATATATATATATATATATATATATATATTTATATAAAATAAATTTCTACTCATAAAAAGTTAGGTATATTCAAGTTTCAATTCAAAGTTACATTTTAAGGGAAATGTTTGACATTTAAGTAGAATTATGATGTGGTAATGTCCTCATCTGAAACAGTTTACTGATAAAAGTCAGAGGCTCCCGAACTTTTCCTGCAGAGCCCCCTTTTCAAAACATTTACCATGAGACACATGAAAAATGCACAGCATTTGGGAGGGGTGAAATACCTTTTGTTGATCATTTGTTCACGAGTACTTTAAAACTATACTCCCCCCCCCCCCACACACACACACACACACACACACACACACACCTCATACACAGCCATATATCCCTAACTTTTTTAGATAGATAGATATAGATATTTGTGTGTGTAGGTGATTTAAATCTGTCTGGATGCCCCCCCCCCCCCCCCCCGCCTCGTCCGTAGACTGGGCAGTTGAATGGAGAGCCAATGGAAATGCGCCGGCCGTCACTCGTAACTCTCGTCCATATCAACCATCAGGCTACCTTTTGAATTCAGTCGTAACAGAAGGGTTTTCTCCGTCTTAAATGTCCTGACTTCGTACTCACCGTAAAAAGTTCCCAACTGGATGTTCTGAAATTCTCCATTTCCTGCACTGGCAGAGGAACTTGTGTTCATTTATACTAATTTAGCCTGTTATGCGTGTGCAGGCCTGGAAGCTGCTGCATCTATTTATGCAGTTTATTAGTTACCTCTGCCAACGAGGTTCTGATTTTGGTAGCATTGGTTTGTCTGTCTGTCAGCAACTTGATGGAAAAAGTTCTGGACGGACGGATGGACCTGAAATGTCCACCAGCCGTGTGTCTCAGCCCAAAGATGAACCCATTAAATGTTGGTGGTGATCCGGATCACCTTCTGGATCCAGGAATGCTTTGAAGGATTCTTTATCACTGTGAGATCGGACACATTTGGGAATTTTTGCTTATAACTCCGTACAAACGGCCCGAGTGTGAAAGTTAAAGTGCTAAAAGAATTACAAGAAAGAATCTCAATGAGTTCCAGAATGTAGCAGGTACATGATGAACTTAATAAACAGAAACAACATTTAATAAAAGACGCGAAGCAAGAAAAGTTTAGGTGTGAATCACAACATGAGGACATGAGCTGCTGGGGGAGGTCTGTGCTGACAGAGTGATTTTCTAGTTGTTGTCCTGCATTTATTTCAGCAGCAGAAATGGGGGGGGGGGCTAACAGACCTTCGAATGTTGATCCATTCTTGTGTTGTATCATCTGCTTTTGTTTCTGTGCTTTTTATCTTGTAGCACACTGTTCAGTTTTGAAGACGGCTCATGTTTGATGGATTTTGGTCTATTTAATTTAATAAAAGAACATGTTCTGTCTTTATTGGATGTGTATTTTATATGCAGTCGATGTGAAACTTCACTTTCTAATGACTGCAGCAGACAAACTGTTTAAATTCCAGCAGTGGGTCCAGGTGAATGTGATCATGTGTAGCAGACAGAGGAACCAGCATGTTTCCATCTGTAGGAACTTCTGCCTGTGATGGAGGATGAGATTAAATAAATCCTGGGACTGAGCCTGCTCCACACCAGGCTAGCTCCACAGAATAAATCTCCATGGTAACGTACACCATAACATAGACCACTGGTCCCTATCGCACTTCAGTGCAACCAGATCACAGATAAGTTGATCCAGGATAACCAACAAATCCCGGCTTCATCCCTGATCCTAGTTTCATGCTATAGACCGCTAGAAAGCAAAAACTAAAGGAACCCAAACTAACACAACCAAACTAAAGTCACCACAAACATACCAAACTGTTTCCAGGCCAAACAGCTGCCAGGGACTGAATGACTTCAGGGTTCTGTTGTAGCTGTATGCCAGCTGCTGCAGGTGAGACCGATCAGCAATCAGCAGGTAAGGAGGGAGGAGATGACGGGGTGGGGAGCCAGGCCAATGGGAACGGAGGGGTCGAGCAGAAGGATTTGCATGTAAAATGAAAAATGAAGGGGTTAGTAACAACGGGGTGGAAGATGGAGCACAATGTCCTTGTTCCTGAACTCATCATTTCCTGCAGGTCCACATGCCGGTGAAGAGCTGGTCACATGTGGCTGCAAATATTATTATTATATTATAATAAATTATATTAAAATTAGGGGGAGTGGGTGGCCTAGTGGTAGCGTCGTGGGCTTTGGCGCGGAGGACCCGGGTTCGAGTCCCCGACACGACTCCTAGGTTAAACACTGTGGATCCCTGAGCAAGGTCCTTAACCCTCCAAATGCTCCCCGGGCGCTTTAAGTAGCAGCCCTCTGCTCTCTGATACTCAGTACAGAGATGGGTGAAATGCAGAGCCTAATTTCCCCTCGGGGATCATACAAGTATAACAAAAAAAAAAAAAAAAAAAAAAAAAAACCGAACCCATGCATCTGCATCTGCATCTGCATCTGGTCCGTACCAAAAGTCAAGAACATGTAATACTTTGTTGTTTTAACTTCATCAATAGTATTCATTTGTAATTAGTTGCAACATTCACAGAATTATATTGGTTTATGAAAATGGATGAAAATATTTTTGGCCTAATAATTTATTACTGAAATTGTGTGTGTGTGTGTGTGTGTATGCATGAATGCATGCAAGTAAGAGACATTGGGCCTGTACGACGAAGCCGGATTAACATGCCCGGGATTTCTCTCAGTTACCTGGGTTGACTTAACCAGACATCTGCGGTCTTGATAAACGGTACTATGAAGCTGGTTATCAACTCGGTAATTAAACCCAGGGTTTTCCAAACTTAATCATTGCGCGCTCACATAAAAGAGGCGGCGTTGGAAGCATCTGACCAATCACAGACATGGAGAAACAGAGAGCGACATATTTCACCATGGAGGAGCAGACGATGATACTTAAGAAATATGTAGAATTCAGGATCATCATTCCTGAATGATAACACGACATTATCGTTAAGGAATGATAATAAATGGCTAAATTGCTGCGGCAACACAGTCGCCGCAGCAAAAGCCAGGAATGACTGCTGGCTGTTAATGCGCAGCAAGTCCGTGCGATTGTACAATCATGGAACAATATTATACATAATTTCAGATGCAACCCCAGCGGTTCAAGACTATCATGGGAACAAGTAAAGAGCAAATACAAATATATAATCCAAACCGGCCATTGACGAGATTCTATGCTGCCACACTCTTTCATGAATGAATGGAATTTCATTTAATATTTGTGCAGCCCACAGGGAAAAGCGGGTATTACATGACATGTTTTTATACGTTTTCAGTGTCGCCAACGGTGTGCATCAAACTACCAGTGAATGAATGAATGAATGAATAAATGAATGATGTTTTACTGAGTGGGACCGTGAGCATAATTTGGCTACAAAAAATAAGCTATTTAGCTACATCAGTACAGCACTAATTTTTTTTTCACTCGAGGTGAGGCGTTGGTCTATATCAAAATTAATTCAATTAGTCTAACATTAATAAAACCTCAGTGTGATGCAGAGCATCTGTGGTGTTGTCGGTGTCCGGCTGCGATGCGTTACATTAGTGATGTACGGCTCTAACAGCTGACAGATGTAACGGAGTCCAGCAGAGGAAAACCTCCATCTTTCATATAAAGTGTCATGTGGCAAATCAAAAGGGTTGCACCATCTCTGAAAATTCTCTCTCTTCTAAGAATACCTCTCACGATCTGCACACCGGCATCGACAGGATCTTCTAAAAATGGGCAGGCCATTTTCCAAGAGTGCTGATTGGTCAGAGTGGTGCTTTCATAGTCGGAGATCTCTTATCCAGAACTTAACCTGGTCCAGACCAGGTTAGGCGTTCAGCATAAGTTACCGGGGAGATAGAACCCGATCAGAAGTAAACCAGCGTCATAGGACGAAAAACCCAGGGTTAACCCTGAAGTTACCTCGATAAGAGAAAATCCGGCTTCGTCGTACAGGCCCATTATGATCAGATGTGCATTGTTGTTTTGTTTGTTTGTTTTTTGTGTGTATCTTGTTTTATTTTTATTTCTTGTAAGTCTTTGCAAATGACCCATGTTTTTAACATAACATTGTTTTAATGTAAAGCACTTTGTGCTACTTCTTGTATGAAAAGCGCTTTATAAATAAAATTTTATTTGAAGTATAAGTATAATATTTTCATTATTTTTAGACAGTTTGGTTGGTTGGTTTGGTAGTTTTCACATAACGCTGGTCCAAAGAATGAATGAGGGTGAATTGGCCTGAGCAGGTGACTTCTGATTTGAGGCTCACAATAACTTCTCACAAAGAAACAGTACGAGTATATTATACTTTTCCTGAAATGACAGAGTCTACTAAGTATTTCAGTTGTTGGTTTTTGGGTCCCTGATGTCCCTTGATCCCACAGGGATTAAATAAACTATATAGTTTAGGCAAAAATTGTGAGAAAATGTGAGGAATTTATGGTTTAAATAGGTCATGTGACCTCTGTGTTTGTCAGAAAGCTACAGCTTTGGGCTTAAATGAAAGCTCTGGATGTTCCCTTTACAATGATACCTAAAAACCACATATAGAATATTCACAACTTGGAAAATTATAGCCATTTCTAACATTGTGCAAATAATAATTATACTAATTAATCAATAATTATGACTAAACCGTAACTTTTACAGCTTGACATCCAGCAGAAATGGATTCAGCACCAAAAAAATACTAAAGGAACAACCAAGAAAACACTTTTACCCCAAAATGGATACTGTGATTCTACAAATGAGCTTTTTATAAGATCACAAACAAAATAATTTCTGGACATTGTATATTTAAAAACATTAGAAATTATGTTTCGAGTGGTAAATAAGACAATTTCTGCGTGTATTAAAAAAAATGTTTAAATGAAGGCAGGGGATTTATAACTTAAGGGGGTTGCTGTGTTTGAAACTTATAAAGCCAGAATTAATCTGAAGTACAGATGTGCTGGTTTTAGGGGCAACGTCATGGAAAATACTAAATAATGAAAAAATGTGTAATTCCATGTTCATTTTCAAAAACACTTTCAAATCTAACATTACTAAATGTTATCATTGCATTTGGTTGAATTAGATTTTTCAGTTGAAGTTTTTATTTGTTTTGTAATGATGTGCTCGTCCTGATGTTTCTTTGTGAATTATTTCTATGATGGTACAGGATGGGCAAAAACACGCCTCGGGGCTCCAGCCTAGTCCTCCTTCGGTTGCTGTCTGATAAAAAAAATATGAAATATTTTTACAATAAAATGTAATTGTTTTTAAACTGAAATAAAAGTATTCATTCATTCATAAAAATGCCTGCAGGGTTCCACGATCCTGAAGTTGTAGCCCTGACTAAGATGAGCTTGAACAAAGTGACCAGTTTATGTTAATCTGGTTGACTAGTCTTCCCTCCCACGTGACCGGGGGTCGGCTCTCTAACGCTGCTGAGGCTCAACAGCTCCGTTTCCACCGCCATTACCTCCTGAAGGTTTCTGCCGTCCGTCTGCAGCGCAGTCTGACAGGAAACGTGGAGGAGAGTCCGACCCAGCCGGGAGCGTCAGCAGCTTTCTCGCTACAGGACGCTGGCACGTGATGGAGAAAGCCCTTCAACTGACACAGAACAATGCAGACGACCTCCTCCTCATCCCACAGCTCCTTCCTCACGCTCCTCTTCCCTCTGCTCTGGCTCTGTGCCCGGTTGTACCCATCCTCACCTCCACAGACTATATCACATTTACAAGAAATCTGCCATTAACCCTTACAGCTCCCTCAGCCTTCTGACGGGGGGGTGAACGACCTTTTATGTTGTTACTTTTTTCACTACTGATGCAAACAGCATAAACTTGGTGCAGGTGTGTATTCTGGTCTAACTCATGATCTTCTAGAAGATGGGGTGTGTAACTCTTTCTCTAAGGTCTCTAACTAAAATCCTCCTCATTTCCTCCTTAGAGCCAATCCGTGCCACATTGACTTGCATTGAAAAGGACCTTTCTAGAATCAAATGTTATTCCAGAATAAATGTTTAGGAGAACATTTTTCTCCGCACACACTTGCTCTACACTTCAATGATGTAGTTTGAACTGTTTTCCATGACATCAGACCATTTACTCAGAAGGAGCCCCGCTTTTTATCTTAGTGATGAAACCAGAGACTTCAATGTTATTTCAGCCAATCAGAGTCCTTCAAACACTCAAATGCTGAACATCCAATGAAGTAAAACATCTTTTTTCTTCTTTCATGTGAGGTTATTTGAGTGTGAAAGGGTCTCACATTTGTAATTTTGGTGTTTTGTTTTTTCAAGCATTGTGATCAGTCAGATCACATACATAAAGACAGCTAATTATTCAGGTCAGGCTTTTGCAGGGAATTTAGTAATGCTGCCATTCCAGTTCAAACTGGAGTTTTTCCCACATTTTTCTTCATTTTATCTTGAAACAACTTCTCATTGAGCTTTTTAAATTCTGGTTGCTATAATCTAATACTCTGCATACCTACAGTTTTGTGAAAAAGTGTTTGCCTCCTTCCTGTTTTCCTTTTTTTGCATGTTTGTCACTCTTACACTATCACAAAAAGTTAAAGATATTTGGCTTTCTGTATGATGTCAGAGTGAATATAAAATCCACTGCAATCTTTCCAGGTGAACTGAATAAAACTTTCTCTAAACTTTTCAATGCACATGAACATTGTTCAATGGTTAATTATTTACTTTGCATCATTCTGTTCTCCAAAAACCGAAAGTTGAATATCCTTAACTTTTTGTGAGTAGTGTATATGTTTCAGATCAAACAAATTTAAATGTGAGACAAAGATAGCACAAGTGAACACAAAATGCAGTTTTTGAATGAAGATTTTTACTTCTAACGGTGTGTTCAGACCAAGCGCGATCTGGGCATCAAAATCGCGCCTGACGCCCAAAGTTGGACGCTTGGTCACTAAAAACTCAGACGCTTGATTTCCAGCATCTTGACGCCCTGACGCGCGGCGAGAGATGTTCAGCCAAGCCGTGATCGCCGCGCCGTGGGAGGAGCCTCTCCTTTCTCTTTTTCCTTTCACCGTCTGTCTGCACCATGGCAGGTGCAGGAGAGAGAGCGGCTCGGCTTAATGCGATAAATAAAGCAGGGAACGTCGTCGTCGGACATCTCTGCTCTGTGTCCCGTTCACCAAATGATTCCAGGTGTTCTGACTGTGATGAGTTTCATCATTTACTCCAGGAGCAGCTGGCGAGCGGCACTTTCAGCTGTCTGATCCGGCCCAGTTTAACGTCCCGCTGTCCCGATGCGGGGCAGCATTATCAGCCCAGTTTAACGTCCTGCTGTCCCGATGGGGGGCAGCATTATCAGCCCAGTACATCCCATCAGGACAGCAGGTCATCAAACCACCGTTCAGAAACAGGGACCGGACACAGATCACAGTTTATCCTCCTCTGTCTGCAGATAGAGAGGAGATTCCCCTGGTTCTTCTGGGTGTTTCCTCTCCTGTCAGTGTGTCTGTGTCATGACTCGCTCTGATTGGTCGACGCCAAAGTTCAGATTTTCCAACTCTGGCGTCTGACGCATAACACGCGTCAAACGCTCAAAATCTCAAATCTCGACGCGCTGCAGGTTTTTCGACGCCTCCCCGACGTGCATCGGCCGTTGACTTTGCATGTAAACCTGACGCCCTTGACGCCCAAATCCCGTTTGGTGTGTACGCAGCCTAAGGAGGAGAGGGGGGCGGGGCAAAAAGTGATTGCCCCCCCTGTTAAAACATAAATTAACTGTGGTTTATTATCTTTGGAAAGCACAGTTCAGTTTCTCTATCCACATCCAGGCCTGATTACTGCCACACCTGTTCTCCATCAGAAATCCCTTAAATAGGACCTGCCTGACAAAGTGAAGTAGACCAAAAGATCCTCCAAAGCTAGACATCATGCTGCCATCCAAAGAAATTCAGGAACAAATGAGAAACAAAGTCATTGAGATCTATGAGTCTGGAAAAGGTTCCAAAGCCATTTCTAAAGCTTTGGGACTCCAGAGAACCACAGTGAGAACCATTATCCACAAATGGTGAAAACATGGAACAGTGGTGAACCTTCCCAGGAGGGGCCGGCCGACCAAAATGACCCCAAGAGCACAGCGACGACTCATCCAAGAGGTCACAAAAGACCCCAGAACAACATCCAAGAACTGCAGGCCTCACTTGCCTCAATGAAGGTCAGTGTTCATGACTCCCCCATCAGAAAGAGACTGGGGGGCAAAAATGGCTGCATGGCAGAGTTCCAAGACCAAAACCATTGCTGAGCAAAAAGAACATAAAGGCTCGTCTCAGTTTAGCCAGAAAGCATCTTGATGATCCCCAAGACTTTTGGGAAAATACTCTGTGGACTGACGAGACAAAAGTGGAACTTTCTGGAAGGTGGAGGTCCCATTACATCTGGCGTAAAAGTAACACGGCATTTCAGAAAAGGAACATCATAGCAACAGTAAAATATGGTGGTGGTAGTGTGATGGTCTGGGGCTGTTTTGCTGCTTCAGGACCTGGAAGACTTGCTGTGGTAAATGGAACCATGAATTCTGCTTCTACCAAAAAATCCTGAAGGAGAACGTCCGGCCATCTGTTGGTGACCTCAAGCTGAAGCGCACTTGGGTTCTGCAGCAGAACAATGATCCAGAACACACCAGCAAGTCCACCTCTGAATGGCTTAAGAACAACAACATGAAGACTTTGGAGTGGCCTAGTCAAAGTCCCCACCTGAATCCCATTGAGATGCTGTGGCATGACCTTAAAAAGGCGGTTCATGCTGGAAAAGCCTCCAATGTGGCTGAATTACAACAATTCTGCAAAGATGAGTGGAACAAAATTCCTCCACAGCGCTGTAGAAGACTCACTGCCAGTTATCACAAACGCTTGATGCAGTTGTTGCTGCTAAGGTGGAACAACCAGTTATTAGGTTTAGGGGAAGATCACTTTTTCACACAGGGACATGGAGGTTTGGATTTTTTTCCCTCATTAAAAATAAAAATTTCCATTTAAAAGCAGCATTTTGTGTTTACTTGTGTTATCTTTTCTCACATTTAAATTTGTTTGATGATCTGAAACATTTAAGTGTGACAAACATGCAAAAAAATAAGAAATCAGAAATGAGGCAAACACTTTTTAACACAACTGTAATAACCTGCCACCTACAGGCTATTTTTTTTGTACTTATTTTAACCCACTTTTCAGTTGTAGGCAGTGGGAACATTGTGTGTACAAACTGGAACTTAAAGGGTTAGAATTTTAAAACTCATTGATATTTTGGTATCAATGGTTAGGCCAGAAGTCAGTGATGACAGCCAGGGCTTGACATTAACACCCACCAAATGCGGGTGAATTTCAGCAGTGGCGGGTAACACGGCCGCTCCAACTAGCCACTTTGGCGGGTTGAATTCTATGAGCGCTTTGAGTGTCCAGCAGTAAAATCACAATATATCGAATCCATTATTATTATTATTATCATTATTATTATTATTATTAACCAGACAGCGACTGTAGGATGAAGGCTGTGGGGGTTAAAAGATTTAGCGTCTCTTTTGTTTTGATTTTTTCTTCTCTGTAGTTGCTTATTTAGTCTACTGATAAATACTGAAACAGGGATTCTTTTCAGATTTTTTCCAGTTCAGTTTTTATTTTTAAGTTAATCTTTTACTCCCCCGCACGATTTTTAAAATGCAAAAAGAAACCACATTTTTTTTATTAGCCTACTTTATACAGTATGCTGCATATTTTCATATAAAAGCAGCTTTACACAGAACCCTATCAGAGCTGAATGACTGATAATGACCTGGAGTGTTAAACATTTTATGTAGCCTTCATATGAATGTGGACAAGAGTCATTTACGTTTAAAAAGTTTGTAAATCTAGTTAAAAATTTAGCAGGCCAAAGTCAGCTTTAATCCTATTAAACATCTTTTCTCAACAGCAAAATTGTGGCTAGTGCAAATGTTGAGTGGCTAGTAACTGGAAAACCACTGGCCACCGTGGCTGGTGAGCAAAAAAGTTAATGTCAAGCCCTGATGACAGCCATCAAAAAAATACAACTTTTCATTTCTTGATAATATTTACAGGCCATTGGCCAGTCTGTGCCCTTAAGAAGCTTAACTCACTGGCTGCCATTCACATGGAATCACGTTAATTCAAATCCAAACGTTAACTGCCAATCATGTGTTTACACGTTAATTGCGGGTTTTAATCGGGGGAGCTGTTTTAATCTCTGGCGGAGCTTGTCAGAGAGTACCAAGAGCCTGTCTCAAACCGCACACTTGCCAGAGTGCACTGGAATTCAGTGCGTACTGCGTACTGTGTACTTCATCTGTAGTGCACACTATTGTCGCTAAATGCTGACCCAAACAGAGCACAGCACTTACAGGAAGTGACGGACTAGCATTGCCCGCTAACATGAGCTAACTCTACAGAGCCGGTATAACCGCGGCCTCAAACACACGACCAGATCATAACTGTCATCAGGGAGGGAACAGCTTGGTATCATGCCACAATATCCATTAGTGATTATGTCTAAATCATTTCATAAACGTTACTTAAAAAAAAGTAAAATACCACCTCCGATGCAGCAGGGGTCTCCACCGCTTTGTTCACCGCCATTATTCAGCTCTGAAAGTACCTTTTCCTCTACGTCAGCAAGATGGCGTCCGTTTAGTGTGAGTAGTGTGCGTCATTCTGCACTGCATTTTTGGCCATTATTAGGGAACATCCTGGTACTTTCAGTGCACTGAATTGTCGCTTAAATGACACCATGTGTGCACTACACACTCAAAAACACCGTTTGAAGTGCTCAAGTGCGCGGTTTGGGACAGACCCCATGTGTTGATCGTCTTTATTTCTGTAGTTTTCACCTCATCCAGCAGATGGCGGTGTCAGACAAACGTGCTGACGTTGCGTTAAGGCGTGCTGTGTCACTTCCTGTCTGCTCCTGTGTACCTCGCTTGTTTGAGCTCCGAAGGGCTAGCTGTCTCTGCTGCCCTTTAGTTGCTGATTTTCTTATACCATTCACTGTTTGGCCTTTCACAATGTATAACGCTTAAACACACTTCCTCACCAGTTCTCTGTTTTTGGGATTCTCTAGTTCTTGTTATCTGCTACGCCTGTTAGCTCTCTCTGCTAGCATGGCTGCTAGCGCTTGTCCTCCGCTCTCCGCTCTTCCTCCCTCTGCCACTCTCTTTTCTTGCTCGGTGTGCTTCATGTTTAGCTACACCTCTGCCTCCTTTAGTGATAATGGTACGTGTAACAAATGTAGCTTGTTTGTAGCTTTGGAGGCGAGGCTCGGCGAATTAGAAGCTCGGCTTTTCTATGGAAAAGACTCCAGTAGCTAGCCAGGGCCATGCTTTAGCTTTAGCTGGAGCAGAGCCTGCTAGACAGGCTAATCCTAGCCGTCCCAAGGCTTGTTCCGTGCAGCAGGAACAGCAGGATGGATGGGCGACGGTTATGAGGAAACGTAGCTCTAAGGCTAAAGCTAAGCCCGCGGGTCACCACCAACCTGTCCACGTTTCTAACCGATACGCCCCACTCAAAGACCCTTTGAGCAACAAACCCTGGTTATTGGCAGCTCCATAGTCAGAAACGTGGCTTTAGAGACACCAGCGACCGCAGTTAAATGCATCCCAGGAGCCAGAGCGGGCGACATTGAGTCTTATTTGAAACTGCTGGCTAAGGATAAACGTAAATACGTAACATTGTAATTCATGCCGGCGGTAACGACACCCGGTTACGCCAATCGGAGGTCACAAAAGTTAATGTTGCTTCGGTATGTGCTTTTGCTAAAACCATGTGGGACTCCGTAATTTTCTCTGGCCCCCTGCCAAATCTGACCAGTGATGACATGTTTAGCCGCATGTCATCATTTAATCGCTGGTTGTCTAGGTGGTGTCCAGAAAACAACGTGGGCTTTGTAGATAACTGGAAAACTTTCTGGGGCAAACCTGGTCTTATTAGGAGAGACGGCATCCATCCCACTTTGGACGGAGCAGCTCTCATTTCTAGGAATCTGGATGATTTTGTTAGTCAGTCAAACCATTGACAATCCAGGGTTGAGACCAGGACGCAGAGTTGTAGTTTTACACACCTCTCTGCAGTTTTCCACCTGCCACCCTCCCACACCCCCATAGTGACTGTATCTGTCCCCCGAGCCCTCAGAATAAAATCCAAAAAAACCTAAATCGGTAAATCGCAATAACCTAGTAAAAATTAAAACAATAAATGTTACAAAACAGAAAAATAAAACCATTAAATGTGGATTATTAAATATCAGATCCCTTTCTTCTAAATCCCTAAATTAGTTAAAGGCCTCCTTCCACTGAAAACCCGTTTAACTTGCTCCTTCTGAAATACGGAGGGTTTCCCCTTGTTTACTTACACATGCTGACTTGCTAGCGTTGCGTTCCCCCCCCCCCCCCCCCCCCCCCCCCCCCCCCCCCCCCCCCCCCCCCCGTCGGCAGTGCTTTCTCATCAGAGAAACAATACGAAGAAAAGAGCAAATCGGGAACAGCCTTGCACTTCTACGTCACATTGCAAATAGCGTATCCCACGTGGGGTTTCTATCTGTCCATTGGAAGGCAGGTAACCCTCCACTACACACTAGAAGTAAAGACAGCACGACTGTAGCTTCGGAGTTGACAAGCTAATCAGCTAACTGTTTGTTAGCATGGCGGAACAAACTTGTTTGTTGGCTCTATTTCCTGTCTGTAACGAAATAAGAGCGGAGGGCGGAGCTTCCTTCATACACTGATGGAAGGCAGCCAATCAGACGGAAATTCATGAGAAGGACCCGGAAAAGCTGCCGTTGGACCACAAGCCTCTCTTCTAGAATACAAATACAGCTGGATACAAAGATACCAGAAGGTTTTTTTAAACAGAAACGATGCAGAATCCATTCAATGATAATGGAGAACACAGAAATATTCATGAAATCACCATGGAAGTACAACTTTAATGATCTCATTGGCAATCATCATATTGATTTATTTTGTCTCACAGAAACCTGGCTGCAGCAGAATGATCATGTTACTATTAATTAATCTACTCCACCTGATTACTTGAATATTCATGTTCCGAGAACTGCAGGCCGAGGAGGAGGTGTGGCTGCTATCTTTCAATCAGGGTTATTTATGAATCCCAGACCAAAGATTAGTCACAATTCCTTTGAACACGTAATTCTAAGTCTTTCTCATCCTTACTGGAAATCAGAGAAACCACTTTTGTTAGCTGTAGTGTATCTGTTAGCTGTAGCGTATCTGTTAGCTGTAGCGTATCTGTTAGCTGTAGCGTATCGTCTACCTGGACCTTACTCAGAGTTTCTGACTGAATTTTCAGACTTTTTATCAGATTTAGTGTTGAATACTGATAAAGTTGTCGTTTTGGGCGACTTTAATGTTCATGTTGACGATAACGACAGCTTAAATATTGCTTTTAAATCTATGCTAGACTCAATCGGTTTTTCACAAAATGTTCATGAACCCACTCATTCTCATAATCATACTCTGGATCTGGTCCTGATGTATGGTGTTGACAGTGAGGAACTGAAAGTTTTTCCCCATAATCCTGTTCTGTCTGATCACTTTTTAATAACTTTTGAGTTTACTTTACTTGACTACACGATGGCTGAGAATAAATTCCATTACAGTAGATGTTTATCAGATAGCGCTGTTACCAAGTTTAAAGAATCTATTTCATCACTATTTCCTACAATGCCAGATGTTAACGTCACAGAAAGCATCTATTCAAGCTTTACTCCAGTTCAGATTGATCAGCTTGCTGATAAAATAGCAGTTTCAACACGCACAGAACTAGATAATGTGGCTCCGTTAAAAAAGAAGATCTGTCAGAAGAAGGAAGCTCCTTGGTTTAATTCCCAGCTACGAGCTTTAAAACAGACATCTAGACGTTATGAGAGGAAATGGTGCATCTGGCTTAGAGCAGTCTCACTTAATCTGGAAAGAGAGTCTAATAGTTTATAAAAAATTCTTACGTAAGACTAGAACAGCTTACTATTCATCATTGATAGAGGAAAATAGGAATAATCCCAGGTTCCTTTTCAGCACTGTAGCCAGGCTGACGAAGAGCCGCAGTGCTGTTGAGCCATGCATTCCCCCGACTCTCAGCTGTGACGATTTCATGAGTTTCTTCATAAACAAAATTGTTTCTGTGGTGGATTTCTTAATCTTTATAAACTGTCACTGTCACTTACAAGTCAGAGTAAGAGATGGGCAGAAGCAGGTGCTGTTTACCAGAGTCAGAAGGGCTTAAGATAATGTTATTCTAGTCATGACATTTAATCTGATACGGGCCCCGATGTGTCTATGGTTAATCAAGCATCATAGATGGTCTGATCTAAATAAAGGCCTCTATTGGGAGGGACGATTGTGCACTATAAAGGTTGATGTCCAAAGTAAAAAGGGGTCTTCTACCTCTGTCTAGGATGAGCTCTGTCACTCTGTATTAATAATAAATCCTGAGGTGTTGACCTTCTATCACCAGACCCTACTAAGCCTTTCTCGTCCTTTCTTGGGGAAACATTTTATCCACAACATTTGGCGATGCCAGCCACGAGATTGATGGGGCCCAGGACCTGCATTTCTGGGTTCAGGCGCGGCCCCCCGAAAATACCTCAAAGAAGGTAGGCTGCCCACTCTGGGGTCTGCGTAATGAGCCCAGCAGTGTAGGTCACCCACTTTGAACCTAAAGAGAACGTGCTGGTGGACTCGTGATAGAACTTATCTTGTGCGCACAGGAGATTTTGATCTGGAAAAATAAGCTAAGGATAAGATATGCTGATGAAGTAACAAAATGGTTAAAAGACTCATGTTAAAGTACATTTAAAGTAAAGTAGGTAGGATAAAGTAACTGTAAAAGTGCACTTAAAGTAAGATATGCAAAATGAAGCAGAAGTAAGAGAAATGAACAAAGTCATAACCTTATAGAGTTGTGAAGAGAGAAGAATTTTCATGTTTTTTATATGCAGGCTTGTTGTCCCATAGGGACGCAAGGTGCGGGAGGATGCGTTTAGCTGTGTTATTAGATAGTAATTAGGGAAGACGGTTGCCGTCTTTCTGACGCGTCCAGGAGGAGAATGCAGCCTTCCTCTCTGGAGACCTGTGGAGTTGTTATGACGGGGGTCCGTGTAGTTAGAATAAACTGTGTTGGACGTGAGTTACAAAGACTGGGACACCTTTCTTTACGGACCTCAGGTGGAGTTTACATGTCCTTTGCCAGGACTTGGGCGGTAATGTTAGTTCTCTCTGAACTCCGGAGAAGCTACATAGTTCTTGGGAAACTTACGCAGCTGCTGTAACACTGAAAGACGTCTATAAATAAACTATTGCTATAACATTACTATAATAACTTGAGTAAGAGCCTTCTGTTGGCGCGTGTCTCTCATGGGCAGGGAGACAGAGCGCCGGAGAAAATCCCCGGGAAAAGAATCTTGCACTATCTTTCTTGGCATGCCAGTGAAATTGCTGTTGCAACTTAAGAAAACAGCTAAGAGTAAAACCTAGAAGGAATGTTAAAAAAACATGATCAAACTGTCAGCTGACTGAATTGGATATCCAAAAAAAGTCATACTGTAGGCCTAATCCATGGATTGGTAGCCCTTATTTATTAAAAACAAGTCATGATGGATGTTTGAATATGTGTGTGCTGCTCGAGGTTCTAGCTGCTTACTGTATGTGTGTGTGAATCAAGGTTGTATTTTTGTGTCTATTGTAATGATAAAAATCCTTCATGCATGCAGGGCCCTTACTAACTATTCACTCTGTCTCACTTGTTAAAACAATGGTAAATAACGCCCACCTCTATTCACATACTCCCACACCTTAGGAGGTGGAAAATATGAGGATTCTGTACAGCGGTCCGCCCTGGCTCAGCTGACTCGGCTGAAATTCGGCCACAACAAGTCTTCTGAAAGCCTAACTGGAACCACTCCGCTGCCAAGGAAACCCTAGAGCATTTTCTTTCCAGCAGTGGTGGCAGTGGCCAGCTGGAAAAAAGGGGGGTGGGCAGTGAAAGCAAGGCACGAAAGGGCCCCCGAACACCTGACTGGTTGACGACCGACTTAGGTTATTAAGAGGGAGGGGTCATTGGCTTAGGATCAAAAGTTGATTACACCACCTGACTGGATCTGGCAGCCTTGCCGACTCAGGAAATGGATCCTCACCTCAGAAACGCCAGCTTCAGATTTTTCTGATTCATGAGTCATGAAACGCGGTGATGTGATCGGTGAAAGTGTAATCGCATTTCTGACTGTTTGGGGGGTAAGTAGGAGACACTGCATGTCCTTATATGTACACGCTCACTGCAAGGAAGAACGCTTGCCTTAGATACATATCTTAGATTCCTGAAACAGTCCGAATTGTGATAAAATATACTGATGCCTAGTGGAAACAATCTTATTACCTCCTGCATTTCCTTGGAGCAGATCCCTGGAGAGCACAATGATTACTGAACGTTACTGGATTCCATCATGATGGCGACTCACTGACATGTGAATTCTATCTCTCCAGATTGTCCCAGGACCGGGGCCAGGTATGACTCTCACACAAAGTGAGCGTGAGTAAATCCAGTGGCTCTCGTCCCCCCCCCCCCCCCCAATCTGTAAGGTAAATGTAAAGGTCACACTTGTGACCGAGGCGTGGGTTCGGTTCACATGTCTCTGAGTCTGCATACACCTGTCCTTGAGAGTCTTATTGTAAATAAAATCTCATATTATGCCAGTTCAGGGGAGGCTGTCTCTAATAATAGACTAGTTGACTCCTTCTCCTCAGTTGTATTTAAATTTATTAGCAAAGGAAAATGAAATCTCAGAAATAGAAATCCACCCAATAACCATCAGTGATCACGCACCAGTATCATTAACTCTGAGAAATAAAACTATTAAACCAGCAACTAGGAGTTGGAGATTTAATACATCATTACTGAAAGATCCTGAGTTTATCAGCTATTTTAAAAGAGAATGGTCCATTTATCTAGAGAACAACAATGTATCAGAAACTCCAGCATGTGTCCTTTGGGAAGCAGGTAAAGCAGTAATGTGAGGTAAAATAATGTCCTTCTCTTCCCATAAAAAAAAGGAAGCTGCAAGAATCTCAGAATTAGAAGTTAGAATTAAATCACTAGAAGACGCCTACCAGGTCTCCCCGGAGGAACACATGCTGAATGATATAAGGAAATTCAAGCTCGAGTTAAACAAAATAATAGACCAAAAAACACAATTCTTACGGTGTGTTCAGACCAAGTCAATTTGGGCGTCAAGGGCGTCAGGTTTACATGCAAAGTCAATGGCCAACGCGCGTCGAGGAGGCGTCGAAAAACCTGCGGCGCGTTTCGCGCGTCGGGCGCGGCGCGCTACGCGCGTTTCGCGCATCGAGTTTTGAGATTTTGAGCGTTTGGGCGTCAGACGCCGGAGTTGGAAAATCTGAACTTTGGCGTCTTGACGCGGGGCGTCGACCAATCAGAGCGAGTCATGACGCAGACACTTTTTCTGACAGGAGAGGAAACACCCAGAAGAACCGGGGGAATCTCCTCTCTATCTGAAGACAGAAGAGGATAAACTGTGATGTGTGTCCGGTCCCGGTTTCTGAACGGGACCTGCTGTCCTGATGGGATGTACTGGGCTGATAATGCTGCCCCGCATCGGGACAGCGGGACGTTAAACTGGGCCGGATCAGACGGCTGAAAGTGCCGCTCGCCAGCAGCTCCCGGAGTAAATGATGAAACCCATCACAGTCAGAACACCTGGAATCATTTTGTGGACCGTACACAGAGCAGAGATGTCCGACGACGACGTTCCCTGCTTTATTTATCACATAAAGCCGAGCCGCTCTCTCTCCTGCACCTGCCATGGTGCAGACAGAGCAGTGAAAGAAAAAGGAGAAAGGAGAGGCTCCTCCCATGGCGCGGCGAGCGCGGCTTGGCTGAACATCTCTCGCCGCGCGTCAGGGCGTCAAGACGCTGGAAATCAAGCGTCTGACTTTTTAGTGACCAAGCGTCCAACTTTGGGCGTCAGGCGCAATTTTGACGCCCAAATCGCGCTTGGTCTGAACACACCGTTAGTTCAAAGACTTCGTTTGGAAAACTTCGACCATGGTAACAAGTCTGGCAAGCTTCTTTTTTTTTTTTTTTTTTTTTTTTTTTTTTACTTGTCCTGTCCAGCATCGAAGCAAGCAGAATGGAAATCTGATTGCTTTATTCTGTTGAACAGTTTTGCTTTATCAAGCGGAGGTTTATGAATATAAGGCTCCACTTGATATCATGTTTATTCATTTTATTTCTTTATTTAAACATTTGTCTATTACACCATTCCATTTCATACTGCTGGGCCTGACAAGGGAAAAATGAAAGTTAACAGAGGTAATGATAGAGAGTGAAACAGAGAGAGAGGAGTAAGGAAGAGGAAGAGAGAGAGGAGAGAAAACATGAATCCACTTACACAGTTCACTGGTACATCTGTACAGCGATCCCTAAACAACCAAGGTCTCTGTTGGAAAACAAAACAAGCAATCCCCTACAGGAGGACCTGCAGGTGGCTTAAATATCCTCAGATCATACAAACACACACAAACACACGCAGCACTACGCAGAGAAGAGGTACACCTAGTCAGCGCAATGGGAAGTAGAGAAGAGGTACAACCTAGTCATCGCAATGGGAAGTAGAGAAGAGGTACAACCTAGTCATCGCAATGGGAAGTAGAGAAGAGGTACAACCTAGTCATCGCAATGGGAAGCAGTGTCACAGCATCAACATGCATAATAAAGGGTGCTCCATGGTGATGCAGTCATGCAGATGCAGCCTCGTCTCCGCAAGGAGGAGGAAGCCCGCATGGCTCACGACCCAGGCCCCCAGCAGCCACCCAGAGGCCCAGATCCCAGCTACCCCCCCCAAAGAGCGGACATGCATCCCCCGAAGGGCGGCAAAAGGCGGCCCCAGCCGGAGCCCCCTGCAGTCTGGAGGCCCAGGCCCCAGCGGACCAGGACCAGCAGCTGCCGACCCCACCGGGCGCCGGGGCGTCCCCCGGAGCGGAGACAGCGCCGGGCCCAGGGCCCAAGCGCCCAGGAGCAGCCACCCCCCCCCCCGGACCCGGGCGGCCCAACCGAAACCCAGGAGGACCAAACCCCCCAGACGACGCCCCCCAGGGCAGGCCAGCCCCCACCCCAAAGTCCCTGCCCCATACACCTGACACCAGGGCGCCACCACCCCTACCACCCCCTACCCCGCCACCACGCTCGCACACACACTCCCCACACACCTACCCCAACACTAGGGCTGAAAGATATACCGCCGCCGCCCCCACATCGAGACACAGGCACCCAAGACATCAATACCGCAAGAGCAACCACATACAGGATACAGACCCCCCCTGCGCCCGCCCCGCACAAAAAGCCCCGGAAGCCACAAACAAAACCGCACCCCCCATCAAAGCGCCCGGCCCCCAACCAACCCGCAGCCACACCGCACCACACCGACACCAAGATGCCCGGCACGAATACCGAGATCCGAACCTCCGCCCACACCGCCCAGCCCTACCCAACACCTCCGTGTACCCCCCCACACACACACATACACCCACCCACTCCGCTCTCCGACCTTACATACCCACACTCACTCCTCCCTCCACCCCCAACACTCTCCTCCCTCTACCGTCCACACCTACCCCCACCTCCTCATACCCTCTAACACACACATGCACTCCCCCCACATAACTGCACCAACCCCTCCCCACCCCCCCCACACATACGCCCCCACCTCCCTATACCCCCAATACCCCATACAGTCCCCCCTTACATGTCCAGCCCCGCCCATCCCTCTGACCTATCACACTCCCGCCCTTCCTTCCTTCAGCCCCTCATGACCATCCCTAATAGACACTCACGAGCATGCCACTCAGTCTGGCAAGCTTCTAGCTAATCAGTTAAAAATAAACAAGGAAAAAGCAACAATCTCCTCCGTTAAAGACTCAGAAGGAAGTATCAGCCATGATCCTGACCAGATAAATAACATTTTTAGAAACTTCTACAGAACACTATATAAATCACAAATCAACCCCACAGATGATGATATTAATCAATTTCTTAATAGTATCATTCTTCCAAAACTACAACAGGAAAATATGACGGCTTTAGATTCACCCCTCTCAATAAGTGAATTACACGACGCTCTGCAACATATGCCCAATAATAAAGTCCCAGGCCCAGATGGATATCCGGTCGAATTTTACAAAGAGTTCTGGACAATTCTGGCTCCCACTTTTATAAAATGATCCTAGAAATAAAAGAGAAACAGAAAATACCACCAAATATGAATTCAGCAAATATCACCGGAATGCATGTGTGAGGACCAATGACCAAACTTCTCCAAGTTTCTGTTTACAGCGAGGCACCAGGCAGGGCTGCCCGCTCTCCCCTTCACTTTTTGCCATTTTCATTGAACCACTAGCAGCTGCTATAAGACAGGACAGAGATATTAAAGGGATCCCCGGCAAAAATCTAGAACATAAAGTAAGTCTTTATGCAGACGACGTACTGCTTTTCCTCCAGAACTCATCAACTCATCAACATCTCTCTCCCATTGATCAATAAATTTTCAGTGATATCTGAGTACTCTATTAACTGGACCAAGACTACAGCTTTATCTGTTAATTGTACTTTACAAAACATTCCTAACACCACAATACAGTCTGGTAATATCAGATATTTAGGAATAAATATTTCTCCACAACTTTCAGAGTTAATAAAGTTAAATTATGTCCAGCTATTAAAGTCAAAAGAGGAAGATCTCACACGATGGAAGCACTTACCCATATCACTCATGGGGAGAGTTGCTACCATCAAAATGATGGTTCTACCGAAAATTAACTACTTGTTCTCAATGATACCCACCAAACCTTCCTCCAGTTGGTTTAAGTCACTGGACTCTCACATTTCCAAATTCCTTTGGAAAAACAAGCCATCACGTATCAGTTTAAAAACCTTACAACAGGTAAAAGACCGGGCAGGGTTAAACTCACCCAATTTCAATTATTATTCCCTAGCAAATAAGCTACAATTTATTTCCAAATGGCTGAAACCTACCCATCTAGATGAACCGTGGCTAGACACAGAACAAGCATTATGTGAGGATCTGGATGTCTCTGATTTGCCGTTCAGCAGTTCAGCAGTCAGATCTCATAAATGCTTTAAAAGTATCAACATCTGCTCTACTCTGAAAGCATGGTGGGAATTCCTGAAATTAACCGAGTCTTCTATTATTCCATGTAAACTCACACCCATCTGGAATAACCTGGATATTCTACAAAACAAGAAAACGATTCATTTTGTACATTGGAAGGATAAAGGAGTAAAAACAACATATCATTGAAAATGGAAATTTCCTGTCATTTAATACACTTACCTTACAATACGGGATCAGTAGTACTAAATTCTTAGAATACCATCAACTTAAATCTATATTAAGCAAAAAATATACCTCTAACCAACTGATCCTGCAGACTCCGGTCAGGGTAGCAGAATTCCTGAATCTCTCTATCCCCAAACTACTGTTGAAAATATATAGATTATTATTAAAACTGGATGATTCAATTTCCCTTCCAACTTCGAAGTGGGAGGCTGACTTGTCCAGAACCCTTAACCAAAACACATGGACACAGATATGTTTAAACACGTTCCTAATGACTAAAAACTCAAATATGCAGTTGATACAATTCAAGGTTTTACACAGAGTACATTACACAGGACAGAGGATGTTCAAGATGGGTCTGTCACCTTCAAATATTTGTTTACACTGCAATGAGAATACAACAGACAATTATCTTCACGCCTTGTGGTCTTGTCCACCTGTCCAGAGGTTTTGGCTTCAGGTATGTGATGACCTGTCAACGTGGCTCAGGTGTAACTTTCCTGCAAGCCCCACACTGTGTTTACTGGGGGACTTGGATGAGATCAACACGGTAACCAACTATGCACATATGATACTTACTGTATTATGTATTGCAAAGAAAACTATTTTGGTAAACTGGAAATCCAAAAATAATCTGAGCATTAGCCAGTTTAGGAATTTCTTAGTAGACCATATCAGTATTGAGACGATGTCTGCCTCCTCTAAGAACCAGTTAGATGAATTCCACTCCCTCTGGTCCCCTGTGATTAGCTCCATCACTTAACGTTGGTGTAGGAGAGGCGGCCTCGGCCATGTGGGGGGTTGGGTGCTGGCGAGTGCTTGATGGCCATGGATCCCTGGCGGTTGACTTGGGGGGGGGGGTCTGGGCTGCCTCGCCGCTGGGGCGGGGCTGTATCCAGCCCGATGGGGGGCATGGGGGTCAGCAGTTGGGGCTGCTCTGCGGCGGTGGGCGGGTCGCTGGTGGGGCCCTGGCCGGTTGCTGTCGGCCGGCGCCGGGTGGCCGGGGCCGTCCCGGGGCGGGGGGTCCTGGGCCCGGTGCTCGGGAGTGGCCCCTGCCTCCGGGGCCGGGGGCCCAGCTTGGTGCTGGGGGGGGCGGGCCGGCGGGACGTGCCTCCTCTGGTTTTGGCTGGTCCTCATGACCTGGTGTCTAGTCACTGCGCCGAGGGCCAGGGCACCTCTGCTGTGTGCGTGCGGGTGTGTGTGCCGGTGGGGGGGTGTGTGTGGGGGTGGGGGGTTGCGGGGTGGCCGGGTCTTTTCCGCGCCGGGTGCCCGTCCTGCCCGACCACTGTGTCGGTTGGGGCCGGCCTGCGCGGGTGGTCTCGTGCGGGTTAGTCTCGCATGGTCCGGGGGCTGGGTGCGGTGGACTTGTGGCGGGGGGGGGGGGGTTGACTGGAGGGGGGACATAAATGCAGGGGGATGTGTGTATGGTTGCCTGTGGGAGTGTGCCCCCCCCCCCTCCTCCCCCCCCCCCCCCCCCCCTCCCCCCGCTGGAACGTGTTGGGGGCTTGGAGTTCACGGCTCCTTCCCCGGCCCGAGCTACCACTCAGGAGGCACGGGGGCATGGGCAAGAGCGAGGTGGGTATGTGAGAATAATGTATGAGAGTGTGAAAGAGGAAATGTGGGAGGGAGGAACTTGGGCTGGAAGAGGGAGGAGATGTGGGTAAGTGGTTGGAGGAAAGGGGGATGGAGGAAGGAGTGGCATGCTCGTGAGTGTCTAGTAGGGATGGTCGTGAGGGGCTGAAGGAAGGAAGGGCGGGAGTGTGATAGGTCAGAGGGATGGGCGGGGCTGGACATGTAAGGGGGTATTGTATGGGGTATTGGGGTTATAGGGAGGTGGGGGCGTATGTGTGGGGTGGAGGGAGGGGTTGGTGCAGTTATGTGGGGGGAGTGCATGTGTGTGTTAGAAGGTATGAGGAGGTAGGGGTAGGTGTGGACGGTAGAGGGAGGAGAGTGTTGGGGGTGGAGGGAGGGAGTGAGTGTGAGTATGTAAGGTCGGAGAGCGGAGGGGGTGGGTGTATGTGTGTGTGGGGGTGTGCATGTGGGTGTTGGGGTATGTGTGTGGGGAGTGTGTGTGTGAGCGTGGTGGCGGGGTAGGGGGTGGTAGTGGTGGTGGTGCCCTGGTGTCAGGTGTGTTGGGCAGGGACGTTGGGGTGGGGGCTGGCCTGCCCTGGGGGGGGGGCGTCTGGGGGGTCCGGTCCTCCTGGGTTTCAGTTGGGCCGCCCGGGTTGGGGGGGGGGGCTGCTCCTGGGCGCTTGGGCCCTGGGCCCGGCGCTGTCTCTGCCCTGGGAGGCGCCCGGTGGGGTCGGCAGCTGCTGGTCTTGGTCCGCTGGGGCCTGGGCCCCCAGACCGCAGGGGGGCTCCAGCTGGGGCCGCCTTTTGCCGCCCTTTGGGGGATGCATGTCCGTTCTTTGGGGGGGGGTGGCTGGGATCTGGGCCTCTGGGTGGCTGCTGGGGGCCTGGGTCGTGAGCCTTGCGGGCTTCCTCCTCCTTGCAGAGACGAGGCTGCATCTGCATGACTGTATCACCATGGAGACCGTTTATTATGCATGTTGACACTGTGACGCTGCTTCCCATTGCGCTGACTAGGTTGTACCTCTTCTCTGCATAGTTCTGCGTGTGTTTGTGTGATCTGAGGATATTTAAGCCACCTGCAGGTCCTCCTGTAGGGGATTGCTTGTTTTGTTTTCTGACAGAGACCTTGGAATGTTGTTTAGGGATTTCTGTACAGATGTACCAGTGAACTGTGGAAGTGGATTCATGTTTTCTCTCCTCTCTCTCTTCCTCTTCCTCACTTCTTTCTCTCTGTTTCACTTTCTATCATTACCTCTGTTAACTTTCATTTCTCCTTGTCAGGCCCAGCAGTATGATATGGAATGCTGTTATAGACAAATGTTTAATTAAAGAAATAAAATGAATAAACAGGATATCAAGTGGAGCCTTATGTTCATAAAGCTCCGTTTGGTAAAGCAAAACTGTTCAACAGAATAAAGCAATCAGATTTCCATTCTGCTTGCTTTGATGCTGGACAGGACAAGTAAAAAAGGGAGGAGAGGAGAAAAAAATAAATTAATAAATAAAATAAATTTATTAGTAAAGGCCGGTACAAGGGGGGGGGTAGCAAACAGGAAGGTAGGGATGAATAGCTATAGTTCTGTTGTCTAACCTTGTCTTGCTGGTCTAACGTGCTACTGTCTTCTGTCCAGGTTTGTCTGACCGACTTATGACAGAATCTCCTGTGGTAAAGGGTGGGGGGGGGGGGGATTAAGATTAAAGGTACAGTGTGTAACCAGCCCAAGGTCGCATACAGGAAGACGTGGTATAAGACCCGGGACTGTGTCTCCACAGATGTATGACTGCTATGTTAAAATAGCTGTTGTGTGCTTTCCTTTCAGACCGGTTCGAGTATACTCGCAGGGAATCTACACCGGTGTGCAGTAAGACCTCTGGACCGCGTGCCTGTGTGCCATCTTTGTTAAAGGAGCTGTTGAGTTTTGCCTTTACAGACGTTATGGGGATTTCCAGTGGTATATCTGTAATTACGCCGAGACCACAGGACCCACCAGCTGGAGGAAATATTTACTCCAGTGTCTGTTAGAGTTCTGGCCTCCAGAGGACCCTGTACCCCTTGCTGAGGTGCAGATGTAAGTCGGCTAGGAGACACTGTAGGTTAAATATGTGTCCTGTTCTGATGGTACCAGGATGCTTGCACACTGCACCCTTAATTTATTGGGAAAAGTGTGACATTCACACATAAATGGTGCTCTGCATGAGATTAGGTTGAGGGACACCTCACGAGGCCGGCGCCAGGCAGGGGCAAGAGGGGGCACTGCCCCCCCAAACAAACACTGTGCCCCCTTAAATCAAATCTGACGAAAAGGCAATCAATTCCTAAGCTCTTTTCCCTGCACCACTCCGCATCACTCTGTGTGCCCCCCTGTGCGCGCCGGGTGTCGGCTGCAGGAGGATCTACTGTTTGCAGAGCTCTGCTCAGCAGCTAGTTCTGCTGGTTCGGCTCTGAGGACCATCAGCCGCATCCTCATACCAAACGTGGAAACACCGCGGAGCTGCGCTGCACTTTCCATCAGTCAGAAGCTCTCAGAGCAGAATGTTTCTGTCACGGCTGGATTTTCCAGTTTACTTGCTCATGCGAGTGTTTAGATGAAAAATAATCAAGAAAAGGGCTATTTAGCCAGTCCAACTATGTGGTTACTCTTTGTTTCATCACTTCTCCTTGTTTTTTTGTGCATCTACCATCGATAAGTGAATTAAAATATATAAACATCAGGTCGTCCATGTTGTCAAATGAGACTGGCGATCACCTGATGGCCTGGTGTCTGCAGAGGCAGTGTTTGTAATATGCAGTGTTCAAGTGCCCAAACCGCATTTTGTGACGGGCGCACCGTGCACGAGAGGAAAAAGAAAATATATTCAGTCATAATGTCGGCCTGTATGTGCAATCGCGGACCAGGGCACGAGAGCAAAAGAAAAGGTTTAATTTTAGCTCATTTTCACATGAAGTTATGGGGAGGTCGCTCCGTTTTCTGTGGAGGCCAAACGTTGCTGCTGAGAAAGTTGCTGTCACCAACAGTGTGGAGGAGAGAGGAGAGAGGCGGAGATAGAGAACGCGTGTGAATAAACGTCCTGACCCGTGCTGTAAGTTTGACTCTTTATTCACTCCTGCTGCTTTCAGCAGCTCAGATGGAGATTCATGCGGTCTTCTGCATCTGTTTTAACCAAACTCAGACTGCAGACGACAGCTTAAGGCTGTCGTCTGCAGTCTGAGTTTGGTTTGATTTATTATTAAAGCTTAGAATAAAAAATACATTGTTGATTATTAGAACTTTGATAAAGAATATTTTATTTTTCTTTATTTTTATTATTTCCCGTTTCCCCCTGAGGGACTGCAACTTTACTGTGGGCAGGGGTTTAATGGTCAGGTGGTCAGCTTATTTGGTTGCATTTATTTGAGAAAACATACAGCCATGGAAAAAATGAAGAGACCACCATTGTCATAAAAAAATAATGGTTATTCAATCAAGTACCAATGAATAGTGAGTCATGTGACTAAAAGAGACAGAAAAATATATAATGCCTCAAAACTGTTTTTGGCAGTACAATGTCATAGCTATTGATGTAAGAACTTAATAACTAAAATAACGTATCAAGAAAAGCATCAAAATGGCTAATATCAGTAGTTAAATTAAACTCTGAGCTATTTTTGTTATTATTATATTTGTCCAGACAAATGTACTTTTAGTATCAGGCATTAAAATGACCAAGAAATATGAGAAAACAAGGGTGGTCTCTTCATCTTTTTCATCACACAGTGTGTGTGTGTATGCGTGTGTGTGTGTGTGGGTGTAGTTAAACTGATTTTGGATGCATAGATGTCTAATGACTGTCCAATAAGACAATTCTGCTTTTGGATGCTAAACCTTCAGCAAAAGATATTTGATTCATTTCTTAGTTTTATTTATGAGAACTGATACTTTCTGTTTTCCCCATAAGGGATTGCAGGGTTTGCGTGCCTCAGTGACCCCAAGAGCTATATCAGCTGAAGCTTTGGTTTCAGGTGGGACATCCAAGCTGGACAGGTCTTAGTGGAGAGGCCTGACAAACTGCAATTCATTTCTTGGGAGTTAAACTCTGCTAACAACCCAGTCCCATTAAGAAAACACTTATTGATAACAAAAAATGGGCTGAAGCGTGACGTGTACACACATGCCCCCTTCACATTTCCACATGCCCCCTCATGTAGCCGGCCCTGACACCTCATCTGATTAAGTATGCAAAATATGCCCTAACTACGGTATCGTCACTAACCAGGTTGGGTCCGGGTTAGTGACCCAACTAACTGAATTTCTCCTGTAAAAGATTAGTGCTGATAGATCGATCTATCTATCCATCCATCCGTCCGTCCGTCCGTCCATCCGTCCGTCCATCCATCCATCCATATCTGTCAGTCTGTCTGTCTACCTCTCTGTTATCCATATCGATTTCAAATTTACTCCTCCAGCCTGACATCCGGTTGCCTTCACTCAGCAGGCATTATTCAGTTATCCAGGCCAGGACACGATTGGTAAATACAGAAATAGGCGAATGCGCAAATAACTAAATATCCAGAGGAATTGGGGAAGGTTGAATTGCAGGAAAAAGGCAACTTAATACTTAAAGCTCAAAACTCCCAGTTTAGGTTCTGTTTTATTTTGGGGTGACCTTTTGTTTTTCAATTTAGTTAGTTTTAGTTAGTTCTTTGGGCTGATGTGCTGGTTTTTACTGGTTCTATTGTTGGAGAAGGGTTAGTTTTACATTAGTTTTATTAGTTTCAGGGTTAGTTTTAGTTTTGGGGGGGTTTCCTTTCTGTAAATTATAGGTGGTTGTTGTGCCATTCAAAAGCATCAGGAAATCATTTGGAGCAAAACCAGTTGAGCAAGTAAACAGTTTAAATGAAAATAGATTTCAAATCATCCCAAAAGGCTTATGTATTATATTAATTTACAAAGACTGAAACTAAGGATGTTTCTGCAAAATTTTAGTCAGCTTTAGTTACTTTAGTTAGTTTTGCAAGAAGTCCAGCAGTACAGGATTTCAGGATTTTGGATTCATGGTATCCTGATCTTCATTCTGGGGGGTAATATTATCATTGAGAGTGCAGCCGATGGCAGCTCCCTTATGTTCTCCTCATGCTATCCCTTTCCTGGGTGGATAGGTTTTATAAGTACCTGTTCACCGGGGGCGTATGGCGGGTCTGTCAGTTGCGCCGTAGGAGGGGACAGGATGCATGGTGTGTGTGACTGAGCTTGCCAGCTGACATGCGTCCAGATCTCACTGCTTGTTCACTGATTAATTTACTGGCTGCTCCCCTCACACCTGATCGGGACCTGTCATGTTGCTTGTACTATGTGGTGCTTACGTGTGGAGGGGCTCTCTACTGGGGTATGCTCGTGTGCACCTCTGCAGTTGCTTGCTTGCAGGGCCACGACAACCGGGATGCTGCGTTAACACTGAGCAACCCTTGTTTATGTTATATCATGATAACCCTTGTGTAGCCCCTAGGTTCACCTCCCCCACATCTGGAAGCGCCTTTCCATGGGTGGCAACACACTCTTGGCCCAGATTTTGGGTGTACTTGAACTATTTGCTAAAAACTACGTTAAATGGGTTGCAGTCATTAATACATCACATGAGTGCATTTTCCAGCAGCTGCTGCATCATGGCAGAAACTTCGCTGGTCTGACATTAAGATCAACTGATCTCCAACTTTCTGTTGCTACCGGGCAGGGCTACTGCAGCTCTTTGATAACTTTGAGTGGAATGCACTTGTCCTTGTAGTGATGCCACAAAATAGGGGCAGATAAGTTGGGTGTGGCATCCCATCTGTGTTATGTGGAAGGAATCAATGAATTGTCCTCCACTTCATCGGCTTATGGCCTTGTGACGGTTATCATGTTTCATAAAAGTTCTATGAACTAGAACCATTTAAGTTGGTTCTACTTAGTCACTGCCATTGGTGAACCTTTAATTTTCCTAGTAGGCTGAGCTTAAATGTTGAAATGAAGTACACTCAGGTTTTCATGCATCACTTAATATTACTCATTTTTAGGGCTACCAGGTTCAACGGGTTTTTGGGGTGGATTCATCTTGTCCGGGTTTGGAGTGTAGTTGTCATGCTGGGTGGTGTTTTCTTGGAGTGCTGGACTCAGAGGAGGAATGTGCTAACATGGATCAATGCTGATGTGGCCTATGCTATTATTGATGATGCTAACATAGCGTTGTGTGTGTTGCTTATATACTACGCTAACCTCCCGTGTTCTACGTTCTTGACCTGCTTCCAGCCTTCTTCATCTCCTTCCTGCCCGAGAGTGCGGACCCTGTTCGGGGATTCTTGACTTGGTTCGGTTCGTCTTTGTCCGTGGAGTCTCGCCTTGGGGTCCGTACCTTTTATTTTCATTTCTAGTTTTTATTTCTAAAATGTTATACTGGAGGAGATTGATGGCAAAATAATTTTTAGTTTTACAGGCATCTGTTATGGGCAATCGTGACAGTTTTTCTGAGGGTTTTATATTATTTGTATAGATATCGAAATTATATCGTATCGACAGAAATTAAGAAATATGTTGTTATACAAGTTTTGGCCATATCGTCCAGCCTTATTGACAATAAAGTTGAGTTTGACTCTGAATTAATAAATGGGGAAATAGTTAATAAAAGCATTGAATTGTTTTTTTTTTTATCAAAGTGGAGAAGTTATTAAATGTAAACGATGCAGAAGAATAATAATCTGTAGATTAACTGTCAAAGTTATTGCAGTGTACGGCCAAAATGAGGAGTGCTACTGGTCCCTAATGTAAACCAGATACAGTGTTTTAGTAGGGAAGAGGTGGCCAAATGGATGCAGAGGCAAGCTCACAAGCCGACATGCAAAGGTTGCTGGTTGGAGAGGGACGACCATTATCATCCCGAATCCATGTTTTCTTGCTTCCTGAGCATCTTATGTGACCTGGCCATTGTTAAGAATTTGTGTGGTTTGTCTTCATATGTATGTAGTGGGTGGAATGTAGAGAATAATTTCCATAATATTGGGTGAAGATGTTTTCCTATTTAAATTAGGTGTGACACAGTGTTTAGTACCAGAAACCATATTCTGCATGTTGTAGAAGTGTACAAGTTATGTTACATATTTGCAGGTAAACTATAGTAATCGTCTGTAATTATGTTCAAGCAACTTTTCAGTCTGTGTTTATTAATGATGCAGATTTTTCCAGATTGTTTTTGTAGAGTCAGCATTAAAGCATATTAAATATTAAATGAAACCAGGTTTAGTTTGAACACAAGTATAGCCAGAAAACAAAGGAATATGCCTTTATGTCCTACTGTGTAAACATGTGATGCTGCTTGCGATGTCGTTTAAAAACTTGTTTTATGTCAGGTTTTCTAGGAAAGCAGATGTTAATGAGAGAGTTCAAACCATGTGTGTGATTGTAAAAGATTTAAGATGTGCTGAATTGTGTGGTTCAAATAAAGTGCATGCAGAAGTTACAGAAATGTGATCATATTTGAATGCATGGGTTGCAAATAATGGGTTTTTTGTAGGATTTTGTTTTGTGACATTTCCTTGTATGTTCAAGGTTTGAAATAGCTAGTGATTTTTGGGAAAGTAAGCATACTAATGATGATAAGATTTGTATTAACAAGACTCCAACTGACATGCATGTAATAGTATGTTTGGACTATATTTATCAAATGCAAATATTATAAAGGAGTTGTAACATTTTTGTGTTATTAATAATTACTCTGAAGTTCGTTGCAATGTTAAACTGTGATACACAAGTCTGTTGTGCCTTCTTGTGGTACTCAGAGTTTACTCACTGGTGTTTAAAAAACGTAATTTTAACTGTACCATGGTATTAAGTCTTTTCAGCAGATTGTGCATCAATATGTGGACTTTGCCGATCCACTTTGTTTTTACTTGTATATGTATGTACAATGTATTACAGTTATTAGCAAAGACCAGTTTGCATGAATAAATGTTCACTTACATATAGGTTTCATAATTGCTTGTGAAATGACAAATAGATTAGATTTATAGATTAAGAAGCTGTCTTAAAGGGACAATGTGTAACAATTTCCTTGTTTTACTTGCTGAAATCGATTAATGCATTGAAATGTGTGTCATCATTGGCATATTATCATCACCACTAATAATCGGATACATTTTTATAAGCAAAGAAATTTATATTTTTTTATACATAAGGCGGTCGGTGATATGTAAGGCGCCATGACATTCTGCCATCTTGAAACTACAGATGCCGACAAGGGATAAAATAGTAGTAACACGCACAACAACTACGGCCCCACGGAAAACTTCAAGAAGAAGAAGAAGGACCACCGGTTATGCGTTTCCGCTTTCTGTCGGCTCGGTTGGATTGAGAGGTGGCTGAGAAGAAAAGAAGATAGCCAAACAACTGAAAATTCACATTACTGAAGCACAATGCACAACCATATATATGCAACAGCAGCACAAGAAGCCGTTTCAGCATCTCCAAGAAAGCGAAAAAAAAGAAGTTAAAAGACAACGAGACCGGAGACTCCAAAAAACGAGGATGAACATTGGTCAAGCTTTCCCCAGGTGGAAAGAGCTCACGAAGGAGAAGGATTTTAAAAGGGACGCTGACTTTGCCATGTTTCTTCTTAAAAAGTAAGTAAACTGTACTGCCTAAATTAGCCTAAAGCTAACTTTTTACTTTTGGTTTTTTTAGACAGTGTTGCTCGTTTCCATAGAAAGGATAACGATAGACCCCGCTAATGTTACGGGGCTCACCCCTGCACAATGGTACGATCCAGTTGTAGCCGCAGAGTGGTAATATTATAACTGTCATTTGATACATTGTGAGAGACGTAACTAAAGATGGACTTGCATAACGAGCGCTCCTGTTGTCTTTGATTTCGACACAAACGGCTAACAAACACCAGCCGTTGGTACAGAACTGTAGGTTTACGTGGGTATAGTAGCTTTCAAAGCCGCAGCCGGGGTTAAACGTTGGCATTTGTCACAATATATGCCAGACGAACATTTTATGGTCTAAAAGACGTTGCCGAACAAACAGCTGATTGATGTAACGGCAGCACTGATAAGCGACAGCATAGAGCCCAAAGAAACTACTAACAGCTGAAGGAGACTACATCAAGAGAACAGTAGTTTTTCATGGAGGAAATGTCTTCTGTCAAACTCCAGCAGAAAGAGATCCCGGAGCTGGTTGAGGAGGTTGAAGCTCTCCCAATCCAGAAAGTTGAGAAAGATCAGTGTCTAGTGTTCGAGCAGTACACCCGAATCAATTTTTCTACTGAAAAAGATAACATTTATATATCTCAAAATTGCCAATCATAAGTATATGAAACTGGAAACTTTTCACCACACAGACTAGAATGCTCCGCTTTGGGTAAAAAAACAGAGATCCTGAAACTAATTACTTCTCCAATATCAAGAAATGACAATATTACAGTCAGTTAGTTTATTTCAAGCAATATTTGCTTGAAATAAACTAACATGTATTATAAATCCATTAAAACTGTCAACAAATCAGCAATGCCATAGTGAAATTGTTTTTGAGCATACCTGGCCAGTAGCCTAATCCTGATTCTGATTTGTCCAGCTATGACAGAAGTCTTTGGAGTGGGACAACATCAACCCCTCACAAGCAAAAGCATTCTCAGGTTCCCTTTCCTCCTTCATCAAGTATTTCCAGCAGGACTGACAGGCAAGTTTTTGCAGGAAAATGTCGTCATTGTTTGTGTGAGCAGAATTATCTAATAACTTGTATCTACTTCACTACTGTATGTCATTTCTGATTATTATTTACAGAGATGAAAAGATCAGTGCAATAGCAAAGGCCACGGAAATTGACAACCTTGAACAAAGGTAACCCATAAATTCTCATTGTGTATTGTGTACACAGTAAGCAGTGTTTTTTTATATAACATTTATACATACAAGATGTGTATTTAACATATAAATAGTTCTTTTATAGCTAGTTGTTCTATATTTGTTTCTCTTTTTAAGCCTCGATGAAATGAGCATTGTTGATGAGAAGGTGGATGAAAACGTCTTCAATGACCCCATGAACAGTGTGTAAGTGGGCCTCAGTTCTGTTTTTATCTTTGTTTGTTTTTACTTTTTTGGGTTGTGTAGACATCTATCATGAAGTTGCTATCATCTGACCAAGTTATGTCTTGCAGAATTGATTGGGTAGAAGAGGGGGATGCAGTTCATGAGGAGGATCATGATGATGGTGATGACAACTCCGACGAGGAGTATCTTCCACCAATTTCTGTGAGGTGAGTCATAATTTGTGTTGGTGACATTACTTTAAAAAAAATCTAATTAATCACTGTTACTTGATACTTATTGCAAAAATAACTCAACAGAATTACTGCTGTGTATGAGTTATTATGGGCTACATGCATGACTCCACACTTCCTCAACTTCAGACAGCACCTTTGCTTCCTGTCTTTCAAACTGATTAATCCAGATGTGTCTGGCCAGTTACTGAGGCCAAGCACATCTGGAAAAATCAGTTTGTCCAGTAAGGAAAGACAGGAATCAAAGGTGCTGGCTTGAGGTCAGGAAGTTGTGACGTTGTGCATATAGCCCTTTCAGAAAAGTAGTTTTTATGTCATAAAGTTCAAATATGTTCCCATAATGCCAAATTCACGTGCACATTTACACATGTTCTGGGATATTGAGAATTATATTTCTGTTCTAGTTTTGTGAGGTCATGGGAATTTGGCACAAATATAGAAAATCTTTGATTGAAATGTAGTTGAAGATGGAAAAAGGATGGATTTGCACAGCTGGATTTAGCTCCCACACATACACTACTCACAAAAAGTTAGGGATATTCAAATTTCATTTTTTGGAGAACAGAATGATGCAGAATAAATATTTAACCATTGAACAATGTTCATGTGCATTGAAAAGTTTAGAGAAAGTCAAGTTTAGGTCACCTGAAAGGTTGAAGTGGATTTTAGATTCATCCTGACATCATACAAAAAGCCAGATATCCTTGACTTTTTGTGAGTAGTGTAATTTATTTCACCAAATAATGTTTTGGGCTCAACCCTTCTTATCTGTGGGAGCTACATCCAGCTGTGCAGATCCATACTTCTACACCTGCTTTTCTTGTGGTCCAGCACCAGGTTAGAAATTTTTGTTGGGATGTGCGCGACTTTTGAGTTTGTTTCTTGAAATGTAGTTGAACCCTTGTCTTTTGCAGAATGGGCGGTGCACTGAAGGGAGCTCTATTAATAGATGGTCTCCCAGTCATTGGAATTGATGAGACTGTGCACGACCTGTCTGTTGATGAAGTCCCTCCTGATGAGCCCCGTATTGAGCAGCCCATTTTACCCGAACCTGAGAAAGCCCTCAAAGAAGAAGATGTCATTGGCATCAGAGCTGCGCTGATTTATGAAACCCGCCTGAAGCAACTCGTCTCCTTCTTTATTCTGCCTGTGGACAGATGCATGGGTGTGCTGAGGTCTGCTCAAATCTGTGACAGTACTGGCCCATTTCCAACAAACATCGCTGTCAGGGGCACTGGAATGAGCATTGAATGGGTAAGCCTTGTGACACACTGCACATTCCAATTTAGCTCTGTGCATTATATACATTTCTTTTTTATGATGCTTCTCTTATCTGACCATTAGACCTGCCCCAATGGACACTGTCTATGGAGGTGGAATCCACAGCCCATGTTGAAGTTTGGCTTGCAGGCCGGAGACTTCCTCCTTCCCAGCAACATTTTGTTGTCTGGCAACAATTATGCCAAAGTTTCTCTCCTGTTCAAATTCATGAACATCAAAATGGTTAACCCCAACACATACTTCACCATTCAGGACACTTCCTGTGTTGGCATGATAAAAGAATTTTGGGAAGAAAAGAGGGCTGAGGCCATCAGCGAACTTCAAGGGAAAAATGTTGTGGTCCTCGGTGTGTATTTTTTATATTACCTTGATCTACACACAAATGTGTTGCACACAGAAACTAATTTGCAAGTACATGTCATGTGTTTTTCAAAATAACTTTTTTCAGGTGATGGTAGAAATGACTCACCAGGACATAGTGCACAATACTGCAGCTACACAACCATGGAACTTGACTCGAAGGAAGTCATCCATGTGGCCACAGTAGACAAGCGGCAGACAAACTGGAACTCCAGCATAATGGAGAAAGAGGGCTTCATCCAGACTGTGGACAAGCTTTCAAAAGAGAAAGCTAGTGGAGTTCTGCACAGACGCCCATATCCAGATTGGAGCCCTCTTGAGTAAGTGCCATGTCTTAAGATGTTTGAATACAATTTTCAACTGTTGATTGAGAGGGTTTGAAAGCTAAATGATTCCTACCTTCACAGACCCAGAGAAAGGGAAATATAAATCTTGGAATTCACCACAGTCTTGACATAAATGTGGCAAAAAAGATCTCTGCTGTAAGTTATAATACATCTATTTACGCTAACACTGTCCAGTTGGTGCCCGGATATCTGTGTAATCATTGTTTTACAGTATGTTAGGTCTTCATGCAAAAGTGGTGTGGACTGAATATGCACTTTGTGTATTTTCTTCTAAAGGCCGGAAAGGTGAAAGGACAGAGCGTGCTCCTTTATTGGTTGAAGGATAGTGTCAACCATTTTTGGTGGTCCTGCAAGACAGCAAAAACATATCAGGAATTTTTGTAAGTGGGATCATTTTGTTTTTTAATTAAGGAAACTATAGGATTCAAATGTCTACTTTGACATGATTATCTTTTTTGTGTTTGTTTTTAACTTGCTCAGGCTCTTTGGACTGGAGTTCTGCATCATGTCTGCAACTCTCACACATGGGCAACAGGAGGCTGTCATCATGAACATCTTGAAGATATGCAGAACAAACCGTGGGTTGAGAGGGATTCCAAATGCCACAAAACACTAGCAGATATCATCCTCAACAAGCGCTGGCTGAAGGACGCACACAAATATTTGCGCTTCAGGTAAAATATTGTAACCTGACAAACAAGCTCATTTCAAAGATCTGCAAGTTATGTGGGTGTTTGGGTATGAATAAAGTAGCCATCTAGTGGTAAAATTCAGGTGCCCTATAGCACTTAGTATGTCATACATACACAAGATTAGAAGAACATAATGGACGTGATAAAAAAAAGTTACTCACGATAGTAATAAAGTGCGCATTCTCCAGAGTCATTTAACAGTCTAATAGCCGTCGGGACAAAAGACCTTCTGAACGTCTCAGTCTGGCAGTGCATGGAGAAGAGTCGCTCACTGCAGCTGCTTCTCGGAGCGACCACAGTGCCATGTAGAGGGTGGCTGCTGTTGCCGAGGATGGACTTGATCATACTCCTCATCCTATCCTCCACCAGTATACCAACAGAATTCCCCTCCCTCCCCATCACTGAGACATACCTCTTCACAATCATGTCCATCTGGTTCCCCTCCCTGGCTGTTACAGTTCCAGCACACAACACACTCACACTTAGTGTCGCGGTTATTCCGACCAGTCACCAGATCCTCCCGAGCAAAAGACAGCACGTAGGCGTGAAAGTTTTAAAAGGCTTTATTAAAAAGATAAATACCCAGGAGCTAAGCAACAAGGTTAGAACCACCACTAGGGGGAGCAAAAACTTAGTTCCCTCTGAACACTATCCCACCCCTTAGGACTACTCCAACCCCAAACATAAAATCACCAAAGGTCAAACACAATTAAACACCAAGGAGTGGATGTCACAAGGGGGCAATTGTTCATCAAAGGGAAGTTCTTGTCAATAGTCCAGCTCCCTCCTGCTATGGGAGTTGGGGCTCCTGGCACCAGTTCAAGCTTAAAAAAAAAAAAAAAAAAAAAAAAAAAAAGTACTATTCTGGTCGGAGTACCAGACCAGTAAAACATAACGTAACGGGTTACCCGCTCCTTTTAGATGGGGCTTCAACGCTTAGTCTTGTGTATCCCAGGGACAATGAAACCCCCAGAAGATGCCAGAGTCCACAGCCGGCCGTGTCCAAGCTCCTCCACTTTGCCACGGGCTCTATAAGGAAGTAGGCATGGGGTTACACTCCATTCAAAATAAATAGCAGGACCACATGCACTTGGGGGTAGAGGGATCCATGTTCCTTCAACTCACGCCACTGCAACATGTAGGGAGAACTCAGGACTCCCATATCAGTCGGCCTCCTCCAGTAAAGCGTTCTGGCTGGTCCCCGATGGCTGGCCACAGCTGTCAGACAAACACAGGAGCACTGAGTACACACAGGGAGCATAAGCTGGCTAATTTCCAAGCCCGCATTCACGGCCCAAGTGGGCACACATCCCTTAAGGTATACTTAGAGAGCGTTGGATTACTCAATCCCCACGGCCGCTACGTCGTCACCCACGGCCGTCCTGTCCAGCGATCTCCTGCGTCAGCTCTGCTGTCTGCGCTCGCTGTCTGCTCTCCTCACCAATGCAGAGCTCCTTTTGAAGGTGGTGAACTGCTCCTCCTTCAATCAGCTGATTGGATAATTGAAGCCACCTGCAGGCATTGTCTAGGTGCAGGAGTTTTCCACCATGACTTTACAGAGTCCCCTGTCCATAGTCTGAACTCCCCCCAGGCATTATGCATAACAAGCAACTTGACATTAGTACATAGGCATAATTTCACTTTTGTTTTCCCAGATCAACAGCACACCTGGAGTCCTCTCAGAACCATGTTCTGATGTACGCCAGCAAGCGACAGGCATTCACTCCCAGAGTGTACGAGTCCAGAGTGCTACTTCAGCGCTGGATTATAATTTCCACCGTGAACGACCATGTTAGCCACAGGCCGACAAATGTAGGTCAAACCCTCAATCACTGTTATACTCAGATAAATGCATGTTCATAAAGTTAGATTTGTTAATGTTAGGACAATGACACAACTAACTTTTTTTTTTTTACCGTGTATAATACTGCTGCAATGGATTTAAAAGGAAATTATCTTGAGAAAATTTGATGTACAGCTTGAATTACAGTAAATCAAGATAATTTGTTTTCATTGCAGTTGTAAATACTGACCCAACTGTATGAATATGTAATTATTTCAATAAGATATGTTGTCATAATGACAAAATGTGTATGTCTATCTTGGACGAGCTTTACTAGAATGGTTAATTCCCCCCAGGGGATTCAGAAAGTATTTTTGATTTGAAAATATCACAATTTTTCATTTTCATTCAGTCTCAGGAAGAAATACAACAAAAATACCAGAAGGTACAGCCTGTATGCCGTAAAGTGTGAGAAAACCTATGCTTATATTTGGGAGTTGGCAGAGTCACAGCTGGAACTGGGATGCCATGCAAGAGGCCTCTTCACCCAGATGACCCACGAACACTGGGTGTTGTGCCCCCAATACCTCCTCCATCAACAACAGCGTTGCTACGGACCCAGGTTAGCAGAGGTCTTGGTGAGTGTACAAAATGAACACGCTGTTACTTTATTACCTTTGCCTCTCTGTGTTACATCTATGGTGTGCAACTATTGGGTGCATTTGACTAATGTTATCCGTGTCTTTTACAGGACCAGGCTTCCTTTCTGATGCCAACATGGAGGCAGATTAATCTGCTCTTTTGTCCATTTGCAGTCTGCAAAAAGGAGTAAATAAATAAATCTGCGATTGCAAAGTGATTGTCAAATTTTTATTGCATCTTTATCACATCTGTAGAACTATTGTACAATACAGCACTGACACTATCATCAGTAACATCAGAAACATATTTTATTGGTTGTAACAACAGAAATGAATCTAACTCAATATGACATCTTTACATGACTTGAAACTTAGAATATCCAGAATGACTACAATATACAATTTTTTATTTGTCATTTTGAACTATTTACAAATATACTTTGTCAACCATCTATATTCCTGGAATGAAGCCAGAGCACTGTCCATGAGGATCAGGGAATTTGTCCCTTATTTTGATAACACAGCAACTGGGAATTCCTCGTCTGTTGCCCTGTCCTAAAGCGCCATGCTGCCAGAAGATGTAGTGTCTATACGCTGCATACCGGTACTCCCTATTGTCATCCCCAGGCTCCCTGTACTGCCGATGTATTCGCAAATACCCCTCATCAAGGCAGTAATGTCTGAAATGGGGCAGGAGGCTGAAGCAGTGGGCTGGGTCTTGGCCACAGCATTTTTTTCTAGGTCTGTAGGCATGTCTGTGCAGTTATTGCAGATACACCATGGCACCACTGCTGATGGGGGGGCCACCATGCCGCTGCTCACGCTCTGCCGGTAAATCAAAGAGCAGGCCTGGCTGTCTTTCTAACAGCCTAGCTGTGAGGTTTCTGTGCTCATCGAGGCTCATTTCTGGAAGAAGATGCTGAGTGAAAGGAAATAAAATCGGGTTAGTGTTGTTTGTATCCAGATAGGTGTAATTATCCTCAGATGTTATTATTGGACTGTTGTTATGTTTAATGGTAAATGGACTGTACTTATATAGCGCTTTTTCCAGTCATACTAACCGCTCAAAGCGCTTTACACTACATATCACATTCACCCAGTCACACACACACATTCATACCCCGATAGGCACATCGGGAGGCAACTTGGGGTTCAGTGTCTTGCCCAAGGACACTTCGGCATGTAGTCTGGGGAAGCCTGGAATCGATCCCACAACCCTCCGGTTGAAAGACGACTGCTCTTCCACCTGAGCTACAGCCGCCCCAGTTTATGCAGAGACAATTACACTGGTTAAATGTCAAAGATAGGCTTTGATACTCATTACTTTTATTTGTTAGAAAAATCATAGAAAAAAGTCACCAGTCATCATTTATAAGAACTTAGAATTTAGTTCAAATAAACACTTCCATCTTACAAGACATGCTAGTACTGGAATTTTCTCCTTGCCAGTAGTAAAAACTAAAGCCATTGAACAAATGTTTTTTTTTTTACAGAGGAATGTATGACTGGAACTTATTACCCAAATATATTTCACAAACAAAAAGGTAGGTATTACTGAAACAATATCTCATGAGTCAAGTATGAAATTATCATTTTGTATGTGTGTGTGTGTATGTATGTACGTGTGTGTATATATATATATATATATATATATATATAGTGATGTATGTGTCTGTGTGTGAGTATGTGTATATGCATGTATGTGTATGTATGTTTGCATGTATATATGTATGTATTTGTATATATGTGTGTGTGTGTATATGTGTATGTATGTATATATATGTATATATATATATACACACATATATACGTAATACAATAAACTGTTGTCCTTGGGTTCCAGTAATTTATAGCGGCATGGGGAACAAGCATTAAAATTAAATAGACCCTTCATTAAAAACTGATTTTGAAATTCCAATCAAATATCTTGTGAGCAATGATTTGTAACTGTTTTTGATTCATTCCTGTGTAATATTTTGCTCATTGTTTTCCATTATATTGAATTTACTCAAGTTTTGATTATGGTTTCACTATATGCACATACAGTAGGATGGGCAGGGAATAGAAATTCATAGTCAACATATTTATTTACTGCAGGCCAAATAAATGGCGAGCACACCTCTGTCGCCTCTCTTCTCTGCCTTTGGAGATCTTCAATTCTAGAAACCTCTTCAGCTGCAGGTGCCGGTCGTTGACGTGAATGTGATTGTTGTGCTCCCCCTCTTCTTCCACACCTGCTTGTAACTGATCCTCTTCCTCTTCCTCGCCCTCTTCCCCTCCCTCTGTTTATCGTTGCAGGTGTCTCTTCAGGTGCTGAATCATCTGTCGATGATTTCTGATGTCCGCATATCAAACTGTAAACATAACTGCACTAATTAGTCCATCCTGGTGTTGTTGTGCAACTTGGTAACAGTTACAGTTAGTATTCGTTATAAAGTTGTAGCTATTTTCTGGCTGCCACACAATTTTTTTAGTATTTTATTTATTTACTTATTTATTTTTGGCCAATACGCAATAATGCGATGCATTTTGCAATTACGAACCTCTTCACCTGAATGAAAACTCACTGAAGTATCAGATGACATCGTCACACCTGCGTTGTCAAAGCTTTTTGATCCACGGCGGCTACCGTACCGTACCATACGTGTTTGAGCGAGTGACGCGCTGGGGTAAAGTGTTCGATTGAGTGAGATACCCCACTTTCACCGCTAGATGGCAGTAATTCTTACACAATGTCCCTTTAAAGTAATAAATGTAGAAGGACCTGAAGTTGATAAAATTAGTTTGTTTTAAGGCTGTAGCTCAGGTGGAAGAGCAGTCGTCTTTCAACCGGAGGGGTGGGGATCGATTCCAGACTTTCTCAGACCACATGCCGAAGTGTCCTTGGGCAAGACACTGAACCCCAAGTTGCCACCCGATGTGCCAATCGGGGTATGAATGTGTGTGTGATTGTGCGTGTACTGGGTGAACATGGGTGACATGCAGTATAAAGCGCTTTGAGTGGTCAGTATGACTGTATGGGTCCATTTACCATTTGGCCCCCTTCTGCAACTGCTAAAAAAAAAGAACAGGTTCACGTACCCAGTGCTTTCCACTCCAAAAGAAGTCCAGTGTCATACGCTGCACTCTCAACCAGATCCTTGGGAGGAGGGAGAACCATGAATCTATGCCACAGCATCGAGGCTACCAGGCTGTTGGCAATCAGGACACGGCCTCTGTAGGACAGCGGGGGAGCCGCCACTTCCATTTAGATAACCTTACACTGACCTTCTCCATCACACCCTCCCAGTTCTGCCTCTGAAACTCTTCAGTGCCAAGCCATACCCCGAGGATTTTTACCCCTCTTCTCCCCCAACTAAAGGTCCCAGGCAGAGTAGGAGGTGCCCTCTCCCCCCACTCCCCCACCTGGAAGGCTTCACATTTATCCCAGTTAACCTTTGCTGACGATGCTTCCATGTACACATTTAAACACCTCACCAGATGAGCCATATCTGTCTGGCCTTGTAAAAACACAGTCACATCATCAGCATCAGCACTGACCACCAAGGAAGGATGTCCTCCCACCCCAGGAAGCTGAATCTCCCCACCCTGTTACGCAGCATGCATAACAAGGGCTCAATGGCCAAATAGTACAGCTGCCCTGAAATTGGACAGCCCTGACGAATCCCCCTGTTCACCGGGACAGGCCTGCCCAGACCACCCCCCAGCTTCAGCAGACACTCCGCCCCGCTATACAGGAGTTTCACCCAGGAAATAAAACCTTCACCAAACCCAAACCTATGCATGGCAGAAAACAAATAGCTATGATCCACTCTATCAAAAGCTTTCTCCTGATCCAGAGAAATCATTCCAAAAAAGATGTCATCAGTCTGACATATGTCCAAAACGTCCCGCACAAGGAAGAGATTGTCCATAATGCTTCGGCCTTGAACAGAGTCGGATTGGTCCATGTGGATTAAACCCTCCGGATACCCCTTCAGTCTATTAGCCAAAGCTTTAGACAACACTTTATAATCCATACATAAGAGAGCCACCGGTCTCCAGTTCTTCAGTAGAGCCAAGTCCCCCTTTTTAGGAAGAAGTGACAACACAGCTCTGTGACAGGACACAGGCCAAGAAAACCTGGTGCAGGTCCAGACCCAGTGCATCCCAAAAGCACCTGAAGAACTCCACTGTAACCCCGTCGAGGTCAGGTGATCGCCCCAAAGCCCTGCTGTTAAGGGCTAATGTCAGCTCCTCCAGGCTGAGCAGCCCATCCAGATGCTCCCGCTCCATCTCACCAAGCTCAGGAAGCCCATCCAACAGCTCAGCTGTGCTCTCTGGGCTGCACTGCTCCATGGCAAACAGGTCAGGATAAAATGCAGTTGCAGCTCTCTGCATTTCCCTCGGGTCAGTTACGCCCCCATCTGGCAGCTTAAGAAAGGTCATCAGTTTCCTCCTTGTGGTTGACCTTTCCATGCTGAAAAAGAAGGAGCCCGGCCCATCCATGTCCTTAATACTCAGGTAGTGGGACCTAACAAGGCCCCCGTTGCTCTGTCCTTAATAATGCTTGTCAGAGCAGAGCTCTTCTGTAACAGCCGTCCCATAGCTGTACTCAGACTAGAGACGAAGAACAGGTAGAGAAAAAAGCAGCAGGTAGAGCAGGGTTTCCCAACCCTGGTCCTCAGGGACCCCACCCCTGCTGGTTTTCCAGATATTCCTACTTCAACACACCTGACTCAGATGAATGGCTCGTTAGCAGCTTGCAAAGAAGTTGATGAGCAGTTGAGTTGATCTGAATCAGGTGTGGTGGAGTTGGAAACCTGGAATACATGCAGGGCGGGGGTCCCTGAGGACCAGGGTTGGGAAACCCTGAGGTAGAAGAACGGCAGGTAGACCAGGACCAGAAAGGACAACCTCTGTCAGAACCAGGACCAGGAAGGACAACCTCCGTCAGGACCAGGACCGGTAAAGAAAACCTCCGTCAGAACCAGGACCAGGAAGGACAACCTCCGTCAGAACCAGGACCAGGAAAGACAACCTCCGTCAGAACCAGAACCGGTAAAGAAATCCTCCGTCAGAACCAGGAAAAGAAGGAAAACCTCAGTCAGAACCAGGACTAGGAAAGAAAACCTCCGTCAGAACCAGGACCAGGAAGGACAACCTCCGTCAGAACCAGGACCGGTAAAGAAAACCTCCGTCAGAACCAGGAGCAGGAAGGACAACCTACATCAGAATCAGCAAACCAGGTGGCCGGGTCATTTCCACGCCGGGTGCCTGTCCTGCCCGGCCGCTGTGTCGGTTGGGGCTGGCCTGCGCGGGTGGTCTCGTGCGGTTTGGTCTCGAGTGGTCCGGGGAGTGGGTGCGGTGGACTTGTGGCGTGGGGGGGGGGCTGGTGGCCCCGTGGTCCCCGTCCTTGGTGTGTGTGGGTGGGTGTGTGACTGGAGGGGGGGGGGCGTGAATGCGGGTGTGTGTGTGTGTGTGTGTGGTGCCTGTGGGGGTGTGTGGAGATGGGTGGGTGGGTGGGGGTGCATGGGGGATGGGTGTGGGGGGTGGTGGTGCATTGGTGGGGTTTGTGTGTGTCGGGTTGGGGGGGGTTTGGGTGGGGAGCGGGGGTGAATCTGTAGGGGGATCGGATGCGGGGCGGCTGGGTGGGTGGGCGGTGGCTCTGGCGGGGTTGGGGGGATTGTGCGTGTCACGGCCTGGGTGGGGGTGCAGGCTTGGGTTTGGAGGGGGGGGCATGGGTACCGGGGGCGGCTGTGCGGGGACTAAATGGCTATGCAGGAGGGGCGGGAGGAGGATGGGATGGGGGAGTGTTGACGGGGGTAAAGTTGTGGGTTGTTGAAGTAGGGTTTAGGGGTGATACGATAGAGTGGGGGAGGAAAGGGGAGGGGGAAAAAAAAAGCAGCTCTGCGTGCCTCTTGGGGGGGTTTGCGGGGCCTGGGGATGTTGGGCCGGTGACTCTGGCCCCTCCACCGACCCTTTCCGCTCCCGTCCCTCCCCCCTGGCCTGGGGTGGTCGGGCGCCCCCAGGGGCCGAGGCTGGCCCCTCTGTGGTGAATGCCGGTCGCCTGGCTGTGAGGGCGGCCATGCCTGCCCCCTTCTGCCCTGGGGGGATCCCGGGAGGCAGGGGTACCTAATGCCGGTAACGGCTCTTCTTCCAGGGGGGAATTCATACCCCCCTGGTCTCCTTTCAAAAGACCTCTCCCCCCCCCTGCTCTACCTCACACACACACACGTAGGGTTTTGGGGAGGGTGCGTGTCAAGCGGGCGTGGTGAGGGAGGGCACCAAAGTGCCTTTGCTTGCCACGTCTAGAGACAGCCTGCTCCCCAGTTTTAACCACACTTAGACACCTAAACACATAAAATAACAACAGCTCACAACCACTTCTGAGGGGCGGGCCATATAGTGTGTGGAAGGAGGGAGGGGCCGGTTGAGGGGTCATGCCCCCTACGCGGCCCCACTCCCGGCATGACTTGGCACTGCCCCTCAGTTTTAACTGCAAACAACACACATCTTACACACACAGTCATAAGCGGGGGGTGGGGGGGACAGGGTCCTTTCATACCCCGGTCTCCCGGTAGGACCAGGAAGGAAAACCTGTCAGAACCAGGACCAGGAAGGAAACCTCCGTCAGGACCAGGAAGGAAAACCTCCATCAGAACCAGGACCGGGAAGGAAAACCTCCGTCAGAACCAGGACCGGGAAGGAAAACCTCCGTCAGAACCAGGACCAGGAAGGAAAACCTCCGTCAGAACCAGAAACAGAGAACTAGTTCAGCCTGAGCAGAGCTGGTGTTGGGGGGGTGAAGCTGAAGTGTGCCTGCTGTCTCCACCCGTCCGTGCAGACGTCCTGTGGTCAGAGCAGCATACTGACCTTGACAGCGTGCATGTCCAGTGCTGCTCATCAAGCCTCCTGTTGCCCCCACAGAGAAAACAGAAAACCTCGGCCATATGCAGCTTTCTGAGGTCGTTGAAACACACTGAGACAAACTTGCGGTAATACACGGTGGTTAAAGGTGGGGGAGACCTAGAGTTCAACGTTGTGGTGCAGTCGAACAATTTGTGTGAACATTTTTGCAAATTTTGCAAAATGATAGCAAAGATCTGCGTGGGCATTATTGGTTTTATCAATAATCTAACGTGTAACTGACACAAACAAACCCAGTAAACAGCCTCAATGAGGCGTGATCAGTCTGAATGCTGGTCTGAAACGTGTCAGATTCATGTCTGGATCTCAGGGATCACTGATACAGCATCAGTCATCGCCACAGCAGCAGCTGGAGTGGAGTCTCCGCAGAGCAGTGCGTCTGCATCAAGCCGCAACCTCCGGTGGCCATTATTTGTAGTTCTCCCTTCATCCACTAGGGGCTGGCTGCAAATCCCCATAGATATAAACACTAGATGCCGCCTTCGGACCCGCAGCGTACGTCGGCTCGGCCACCATCTTAGGCAGGGGTTTCTAACAAGCAGTTAGGTCCATATCTGTGGTTAGGTCGCGTTTGTTCGACTTCATGCCGACAGATCGTTCAGCCCCTGCAGCTCATTTCAGACCAGAAGACTTGGACAGAACTGGACAGTCAACTCGTTTGAAAGGACTGATACCATCTAGTTTTACCTTTCCTCATCATTTTTTTTGCAAACTTTGTACCATGATAATTTCTCACATGATCAAAATATTTCAGTGCCACTAAATGATGATAAAAAAAACGGTTAAAAAGTTTTTCTTTCTGAATTCATCCTCATATAAACATTTAAAAGTTAGTTAATTAGTGTCACATCCTTTGATGTTAAAATGAAATATTCTGAGAAGACATTTTTTAAACATCACATGAATAAGTTATTATTAAGTACCTGAATAATGTAGAATATTATTTATGTATCTAGGTGTTCCCTCACCAGGGAGGCATCCAGACAATCAACCTGACCAGTTGCCCGAGCCTCCTCATCTGGCTCCTCATGAGCAGCGGCGCAACTTTGAGCCCTCCTTGAGGAGGATGAGGAGGATGAGGGGTCTCCGGTCTTCCTTCTTCCATTCAGCTGCAGGACTTCTGCTCATATTTGAGTCCACTCAGATGGAAGCTGTAGGCCGCTGAAGCAGCCTGAGCGGCAGTCCTGCAGGGAGATGATGCAGTTCGACACTAGAGGGAAGCAGATCTCTGCAGCACCCAACATGGCTGCAGACCGTGCTCAGCTCAGCCATGTCATCTTTCTCCTCATTCATGACTGTGACTGCTGATCGCATTTTTAATCTGTTTAATTATTTAAATAATTCCAACACACTTTATGATAAATGAGATTAATGTGGATTCATGTGGACTTTAACCGTTTATATTTAGCAGTTTATTGGGGGAAAAAATCCTAAATATGACCACACAACTGTAGTTCAGACCAAAGTAAAAAAAATCGGCAAAGATGCCCGACACAGGACAGCTTCCAAAGCAGCAGAACATTTTTTGCCGCTTTGGTCGCTCTTCCCGTCACACCAGTCATTTAAAGGAGCCACAAAGTGGACTTCTTGACGGCAGTGTTGCTGTCCCCCCCCCCCCCTCAGTGAAAGCTGCAGGATGTTTGTGTGGTCATTAAATACGGGAGAAAAATCACGGGGCATGAGAATAAATAAAAATCACCCTCCGACGACCAGGTGCTGTCGCTGTCTTCGGACAGCGTGAGGAGAACAGTCAGGAGGATCACTACCAGAAAAGCCCCTGAAGTCCTGATGAGATTCCTGGTCGTGTCCTGAGAGACTGTGCTGCAGAGCTCACGGATGTCTTCACAGACAACGTGAATATTTGACTGAGATAAGCTGTCCACCTCATCCTGCTGCAGCATCACCGTGTGGTACGGAGTCTGCACCTCATCCTGCTGCAGCATCACCGTGTGGTACGGAGTCTGCACCTCATCCTGCTGCAGCATCACCGTGTGGTACGGAGTCTGCACCTCATCCTGCTGCAGCATCACCGTGTGGTACGGAGTCTGCACCTCATCCTGCTGCAGCATCACCGTGTGGTACGGAACTGCACCTCATCCTGCTGCAGCATCACCGTGTGGTACGGAGTCTGCACCTCATCCTGCTGCAGCATCACCGTGTGGTACGGAGTCTGTACCTCATCCTGCTGCAGCGTCACCGTGTGGTACGGAGTCTGCACCTCATCCTGCTGCAGCATCAACGTGTGGTACGGAGTCTGCGCCTCATCCTGCTGCAGCATCACCGTGTGGTACGGAGTCTGCACCTCATCCTACTGCAGCGTCACCGTGTGGTACGGAGTCTGTACCTCATCCTGC